>DWAJ01002791.1:0-16441 GCA_018238005.1 Eurema mandarina
GTCTGGGTGTTGCTATGTATTGTATGTATGTATTTACAAAAGAAAAGTATGTATATGTAATTTATTCCGTTATCTAGTTGCCATAACACAAGCTTCGGCTTAGCTTGGAACTAGATGGCGCTGTGTACAAATGTCCTGAAAATATTATATTATTATATTATAGTATAAAACAAAGTCGCTTTCTCTATTCCCTATCTCCCTATGTATGCTTATAATCTTTAAAACTACACCACCTACTCTCATGAGTTTTTAAAGATATAGAGCGATTAGTATATTATATGCGTAACATATGCGAGAGAAGCCGGGGTCACAAGTTATACATAAATAAAATATTCTTTAACAAAATTAAACCGAATTCGAACTAAAAGCAAAAAATAAATTCAAAAAGAAATTACTTAATAGTTATTTTATAATTTAGAACTCGGTACCGAGTAAATGCTGCAACAATCTATACAATATCAATTAAACCAAACAAACAGTTATTATTTTAGGCATCGACTATCGGTCCACAAACGACGAAGTTATGCGCGAACATACATAAAAAATCCATATATACGGTCGAATTGAGAACCTCCTCCTTTTTTGAAGTCGGTTAAAAATAATACACATCGGAAGTGAGCAATATTCCACGTGGGTTTAGATAACCATAATACTCGTACCTAACGGATATTGGCTGAAATTTATTAGATAAAGCTTAGCGATTAAATTTAAGCCGGTAAAGTATACCCTTTTGCTTATCAATTAGCGTTGTCATATTTATATCTAAATCTATACTGTATAGGCATCAAAATTAGGTAGTTAAAAAGCCACTTAGTCGGAGAGTTTTTAAAAATAAAGTTTGTAAAACCATTATCTTAATCACTTATGGTTAATGTTAAATGATCCACCAACGTGTGTATCTGCTTTTTATTTAACAAAAGTACAATTTAATAAGTGACAATCTATTTATATATAAAAGAAATTCTAAATTTAAATTATTTTTCAATTCAAATTTAAATATATCTTTGTAAAGCAAGGCTATATATAGTACACTTGTATCGTCATTCAATTACAAAACAATAATTATATACAACAAATTTCTGCTCAATAGATTTATCAAATTTTCAAAGCTTAACCTTCCATCAATGAATTTAAAAGCTTCCGCTAAAGGTCGAATCGTAATTAATATTGAAGACCCAGATGTTGGGTCAAAACAATCAATCATCACGCCGTCTGAAACGTGTCGATAATTCTCGTCTAGCAAACGTCAAATATGTTTTATAATCCTTCACATTAGCACGCCTTTTTATGTCTTATAAATCTCCTTTCATAGTTCAGTAAACTTGGAAAAAACGGAGATATTTTTTTAATTTTAAAGAACTTGGTCGTTAAGCGACTACACCGCTCCTTGAGTCATCACAATCCATACACACACACACAAATTTTTAAATAGATATATATTAAAGTAAGTATATTAAGACTAAAGTTTAGAGGAAAGTGACCACATATGGAATATCATTTCGTTTTTTACATATAATTTGCACAAATGGTATAAATACAAAACTGTTTGGGGTTATTAATAACAATAATTAATTTGTTATTGAGTTTGTAACAATTTAAGGTAATATTAATAAGTTTAAGTTAAGAAAAAATATCAAAAACTAAATAAAGATAAAAAATTATACCAAAGTTTTTCATTTCAAAGACTCTCTATATATATAAGATAAGGTTATTTTGATATTATTTTTAGTACTCCATTTGGGGTACTATTCCATATTTGGTTAATTTCCTATACACAAACACGCTTTTGCTAATTTATAAAAAAAGTGCATTATTACTTAAAATCTACTACCTCTATCTACCTGACTGTCTGTGATCAGAAGTTCTACTTCGAAGACAATCGAAAAAAATAAAAACTTTTTTATTTATGTTACTACAACAATACGATGAACTAATGTTCAGTTGATCCTTTATAAGAGTAGCTTAAGTTCTATAACTATAAGCGGTATCAACATTTGTCGATATGTACGACGATTGAATTCAGAGTAGCAGATGTAGCTTCAAGCTGTATTTCTGAATGGAGACGAAGTTTTCACAAATGATGTATTTACGTTGTTAACAGAATAACATTTTCGATGTTTTTGTGGATGATACAGAACCCTTTATGCGACAAGAACGACTCGCACTTGACCGGTTATAATTTATATCCTTCAAAATGTCTAAATTTTACCACCTTATATATGAAGGATATAATTAGTAGTAGATTAATTCTAGCTTAAAAAAATTATAAAATTGCAAAACAATATTAATAGTGCAAAAGGTCAAAGCCCTGTATAATTAAAAAGTTCAGTGAACTGAGTTTGAATAATTACCGCAAAATTAATAGGATGCTTCGCCTCATTTTCTTATTTAAATTACAAGTTTGTATTTGACGTTGATATATTTTAGCTTAACATCAAAGTAATACGGTTAACATATACCTAATCCGAATAAAATTGTACTGAAGTTCAAAATTATAAATACTTGTTGAATTCGTAGGTCGAAATACTAGATTTTTGTTTGAAATACTCGAATCATACGTGGAAATACTGGAGTCATAAGTGAATTACTTGAAGCATACGAGTATGTTGAAATACTGGACTCATAAGTGAATTACTTAAAGCATACGAGTATGTTGAAATACTGGATTCATAATTTAAAATACTTAAAGCATAGGTTTAAATATTTGAGTCATATGTTGAAATGATTTTCAACGCTGGTACTATCCAGGTGGCAGGCTCTCATTGGCCTAAAGATATATCTACCACCTACAACCACATAATAAAATGCAACTATTAACTACAACTTCCAAAATTGTCCTGTAAAATTTTTAATTAATTTATCAGAGGCCATCCGGGAAAGTTGTATTTACCCAAGAGCTTGAAGTTTTAAAGAGAAACTTCATTTATTAATTTTGAACACTTTTAATGATACGAGCTTCCGAAGATCAAACAATTTGAGTTATTTAACAAGCTTTGTTTTGAGCTTTTTATTACTTTACCATTTGTGATTTTCCTGGAATATCATTTTAATGGTATATTATTTTTATTGGTGTCATTGGTGTCATTCATGAGTTATAATTTTCGTAGGACAATTATGCCCTACAAAAATAATAGAGCAAGATCCCAGGGCCATCAGACGTCATGTATTTTCTAGTGAACGAAATGTGGACGATTGAGTAGTGTTAGTATGTACTAAGAACGTATACCTACCTGCTAGCTTGCTCAGACGGCCAATTTTCAGGTATCAGGTAATGAAGGTACATAAAAAAATTATCTACCTCACGTAAATTCTAATGGCTGATTTTCATATATTACATTTTCCGTCGGCCGTATTGCTTAACAGACGCTTTAAAGCTCCCAAAATAATCACTTAACTTCACGTAAATTCTGATTCTTCATTTTAAGTGTTCCGTAAGCAAATGGCAAAAAAAGGAAACCCTTATAGATTCGTCATGTCTGTCTGTCCGTCTGTCTGTCCGTAGGTATGTCACAGGCATTTCTTCCGAAACTATAAGAGCTTTACTGTTGAAACTTGGTAGGTAGATGTAATCCGTGAACCACGTTAAGATTTTGATGCAAAAATAAAAAAAAGTATTAAAAAAAATGGGGGGCTCCCCCTACTTGGAACTGAAACTCAAAAATTGTTTTTTTCATCAAACACAACCATTGCACTTACCGCAAAAGGTAGTTCTTAGGTAGGTCTTACCACTGCACCGATCAGTCGTCAAAACAATTTAATAACAGATTCAAGGTGACTATCAAGTTCACTAATCCGACCAAAAATGGTGTAGTTGGTTTCAAACACTAATATATAAATGGACTTATAATTACGTTTGAAGGTCCTTTTAAAAGTTTAGTATATTTTCTGTATTAGTATTTTTTAACTTTAAAGCTGTGCCAAGGATGTTTAGACGGGTTACACCAATACAGAGAGTAATTTTTGAAAATGGGTTTAAATATTTATTTTATTTATAATACTTTATTGTACATTACATCCAAAATAAAAATAAATACATGTAAAAATTTACAGAATATAATGTACAAGAGGCGGCCTTATTGCTAAATAGCAATCTCTGCCAGGCAACCTGAGAGCTACGGAAATGGATAAGATAAATATATATTTATAGATATAATAAACTTTTTATGATAAACTACACACAATACATACTTAATAATATAATAATGAAATGTTATTTATCTATCTTCTAAAAATATAAAAGGAAAAACTGACTGACATATCAACGCACAGCCTAAACGGCTAAACGTAGGCACTTGAAATTTGGAAGGGACGTAGCTTAGGTACCGTAGAGGTGCACTAAGATTTCCGAAATTCCCACGGAAACGGGAACGGCTACTTCTTCTATATAATATTATACATGTGAAAGTTTGTGAGAATGTGTGTGGATTTATGTTTGTTATTCTTTCACGCAAAAACGGCTGGACCGTTTTAGTTGAAATTTAGTATGTAGATAGGTGGTACCCTGAATTAACACATATTATGATACTTTACCCTTCGCAAACTACGCGGGTAGCCGCGGGGTTCAGCTAGTTTAGTTTAGTAGTTTAGAATACTTTTCACGAATTTTGTTACAATCAGATCTCTAAATCTATAGGTACCTACTTGTATTTGTAACACATCTTTATTTGAACAAACCGTTTAAAACAAAACATATCGTTTCCTTGTAGGTATATAATATATTTACAAAGTACTTTTAATATTTAAATACTTATAGATATAATTATTGTAAGATTTGAAAGACAAGGACAAACTTTTGCGGCTGTGATTCAGGTAATGAATGCTTTTTCCGCGAAATAAAAACCAAATTATAATAAGTTGAACAATCACTATAATAGTATGTATTGGACTTTTTTATACATTTATACACAGCGCCATCTAGTTCCAAGCTAAGCAGAACTTGTGTTATAGTAACTAGATAACGGAATAAATTACAGATACATACTTTTCTTTTGTCAATACATACATACAATACATAGCAACACCCAGACACCAGAAAAATACAAATGTAAATTACAAAAATATTTTTCCGGTGCGGGGATCGAACCCACGACCCTTCGCGCAGAAAGCAGTTGTGCTACCACTGCGCCAAGCGGTCGTCACGATCTGTCACGTATGACTCTGTGAAGTCTAGTTATATCTCTAAACCGTCATAATTTCGTCATGTGAACACCTACTACTAACTACACCACGTCCAGTGGTCCCCGAGACACTATAGAGGAAGAGGACTTTTCCAACCACCACCGGTCAGGAAAAACTTGAAACAGTGCTCAGTCATATCAAGAATGTGCCGTAATTACAACCTTATTGGTAAATCAGTCGACAGTTTCGGGATTTCTCAACATAGATACTTAAAATGAAATGTCATACGATTGATACGGTACCAGTTTTAATCCTAAGTTTTATTTTGAAGTTTAATATTCTAATTGTTTCATTGTTATTCTTTTTTTTAATTTTGTTTTGTATGCATGGTGTGACGGCCTTTAAAATTGTTACTCTATTGTTAATATTGTTTTTTTTATTGTATTTTTTATAACATAAGGGACAAACGAGCAGGCGAGCCACCCGATGGAAAGTGGTCATTGCCACCCATCAACACTCGCAGAGCTTGACAGCTCTGGAGTGGGGCCGACCTTTTAAAAAGATGTACGCTCTCATCTTAAAGCACCCCAAATCGTAGTGTATGTTTTAGAGTAAGCAATTACTTGTTGTCCTTATTATAATAAATAAATGAAATGAAATGAAATGAAATTATTTTTATTTCTGAATAAATTTGAAACAAATACCTTCAGAAAGTCTACATGGTGCCTACCACCGGTTCGGGAACTAACCCGGCGAGAAGAACCGGTGTAAGAAACTCGCACGGGTCCCACACTTTTTACCAAAAAAGGGGGAAAAAAATCATCTTTTAAAATAAAATTTACAATTCTGTAACTTAACATAGGTATATATTAAATACATAATTGTAAGTATAATTGTAAATAAATATATGTCTGACGGTCCGTCCGTCCTCGGTTTATAAAGAAAGTTCAAAGTTTACATGTATGTATGTATTCATATACTGTATTTTAAGAAGTTGGTAAGACGATCTATAAAAAGATCGGGTAAGACCCGTTCCGTTATAAATCCGTTTTCGAGATATTCAAATTTTTTTTTAAACCGGTGGTAAATTATTGTTTTGTACCATGACTTTTTGAAAGTGTTGGGTTAGTATGGTTTATGTATGTAGTTAGTTTATGTTTATGTAATAATAGTTGAATAAAGATAATATATGTATTTGACTTACCTAACTTAGCATGCCTAATCTAAAATTATATGTAACTAAATAATACTAATTTGAAAAAGTAATACCTATAAAAATAACGATCATTAGGAATCCTTTTGGAACCCTATTTTATGCGTGGCTTGACACGCACTTGGCCATTCATTATCGATATTTTAGTTATAAACTTGAGAACCCTAAAAATTGCAAAATTTTAGAGATAACATAAATTACCGCCTTCATAAGTTTTAAAGCAATATTTACTTAACGCAAGTTCGCTGCAAACAATGAGCAGGAATAAAAACTTCACCAAAGAAATGGAAACCAATAGATCATGACTTAGTATCTTGACGAATTAAAAATTATTATAATATGTATATTGTATAATTAATAGGTACGCAGATCTATAGTCCGGTGAAAATTTGAAAAAATCTACGTTCACGTTCCAAAGAAATGTATACAATTAAAATCATGACACGTCATACGCGTATTTTATGAGGCCACCCTCAGAGCGCAAGACTAATACAACGAGATAATGTTTGTTCGCCTTTTTTTTGTTTCTGCTTCTATCAGTATGATTCACACAAATCACCTTTAAAATGCATTATTTAAAATACACCATATCGAATGAATTCTTCATTTCCTGGACACTTATTAGCTAATTTACTGCATGAATCACTATCACAATCAAACATTAAATCACTTTATGCACCAAAAAACGAATATTCAATTGAGATTACAAATAGACGCCGCCAGATTGCCGCCAAAACCTAAAACAAATTTCGTCTAATAATAATTGATGACCGTTATAGTTTCCAAAGTTGCTAACAGATGGCGCTATTGTCAAATTTTTGGCGCATGCTCATTTATTATGTTAATATTAATATTAATATCGAATATTGTGTGTTTAATGACACTAAATTAACAAATCTATAAAGAGTGTTGCTTATTACTTTTTAATTTTAGATGTAAGTAAATGTATGTATTGGGGCCAATTTCTCAGCCCGCCTCACGATGCCATAAGAATGTTCGTGGGACCCTCGGAGGGCGGTCGAAATAATACAGCAGTTATTTCTCCTTTTCCAAAGGAAGTAGAAGATCATTTTATAAGTTGTCGTGTTCTTTTTAATTTAATACTCGTACTTACGACGACTTTAAGCCCAAACAATTTTCTACATCTGATTATTTTAAAGTTATTATTATAAGTAATAAAGACAAATGGTGTGAAAAATTAATAAATCATATAAAAGAAACACCGAGTGTTGCCTTGACGCAGATTTGAGAAAAAACAACAATTTGGCTATTAATTGTTATTTATGTAAAGTTTTTATTTTTATTGAAGTATTAAGCAAATACTTACCTTATACAAATATTTTTATGATAAATATAATGCGCGGAAAACATTAAATAGCCAAAGTAGGCATTGATTTGGCGGGTATGTTAATATTTGGCCTCAAATTTTGTGCAATTAGCCGACAGCATTATTTATTAAGCAGAATAACATTTTTAGTATAACGCCTTGACAATATGATCCTTCAGCCCCGTGTTCATGGCACAGTAACAGGTCTATTGCTAGTTGAACTAAAAATAGAATAGGGTTCCGTAGTCACCCAAAACATTATGAGGTCTCAGAGATTGGTTAGGGTTTTTATTTCTATGAATAAGTTAATGCCGCTTTATATTTTTAACCCCCGACGCAAAAACGACGGGGTTTTATAAGTTTGACGTGTCAGTGTGTGTCTGTCTGAGGCAACGTAGCTCCAAAACGGATGATCCGATTTTAATGCGGTTTTTTTGTTTGAAAGGTATATCCGTCGAGAGTGTTCTTAGCTATGTTTGGTGGAAATCGGTTTAGGTCGTCAAGGTCATCAGGTTTGTTAGGTGTAATAGGAATGTTACACGCTCGGTTTGCTTGCTTTTTTGGTCGGGGTTTATGTATTTTGTAGAATACGTTTGTGTATGAAGTTTCCAAAAGTAAGAACGTCCGACTTCGGTTTGTTAAACTCCTGCTGATCTTCAGAGTTAAAGGTTCCTTTCATAGTTCCAACATAAATGTTTTTAATTGTTTCAAGACATCCTTTTAACTTATAGCAATAGTTTAAAACGCTTTAAAACTCGATATAACGCAAAGCTATAATCCTTGGCGATCTCGCCATGTATTTAAAATACCTATTTAATAATATTAGTGGGATATTGCACACTACGTAATAGATGTGAGAAAAAAATATATTAAAATTTCATATTTAGATTAGGTATTTTTTTTGGTTAGTTGTGTATGTGTTTAGTTTCATATAATAGAATGTTTCCATTTTGCTAACCGTGCGGCTTGTAAGATCAAGACTGACAGACAGACGAAACTATCCCTTATCCGGTTCCGATACTCGAATTAAGGAACCCTAAAATAACAACAGTATCGTACATTTATTTTATAGTAAAAACAATAATTTTAAACGTGATTGACAGCCTTGTATTGTTTAAAAATGAGATATACCTTCATAATGTTACTAACTTCACAAAATATAAGCTTATTAAAATAACATTTATGTAAAAATCAAATTTAAATTTGGTTTTTACATAATTGTTATTTTAGTAATAGCAGGAATAGTAGTAAACTTCAGTATTTTATAATTGAATATTTCAACTCGTCCTGAAATATTTTGGCAACCTTAAAACATGCCCAACATATACCTACCTGTTTAAAGATAAGAGTCAGCATATGGTTAGTAATGGTTTTAATAATGATAAGGCTGTTATATGAATGAAAGGGTATAAAGGGAGGTAGAAAAGGAATCATAAGGTAACCATAACATCATAGATGCGGGGAAGGTTTGGGCTGGAAGGGGCTGGTTTTGTGATAACCTGTCTCTCTTCTTACTCTGTTGTTGTTGTTGTTGTCTACTTCTACTTTGTTGAAGTCCGCGGCAGCACCCATGACGTCATCAGACAGGGTTTTCAGTCGGTTTGAGTCCGACATAACCTACTTTCTCCCCCCGGGATTGTAGGTACACGTAAGCATATGAAACGCCCACACCCCACGGAAAAATCAAAGAAGATTTTGGTACTGTACAAGGCCGTTTAGAATTAAATTATAATACGGACTAAAGTATTTTTTTTCATTGCTTATTACTTAAAAAATAAAATATCTTAAGCAGCTCTAGCATCTTTTTTGCAATCGACTCTAAGCTATTGTTATAATAATACCTACTTAGATATAATACAAACAAATACACAAATTAAGAAAAATATTCTATCAGTTTGTTTATCGTTTTAGAGTTATGTATTTTGATTGTTTATTTATTTACCTGGTACCTAATAATGTTTTGAGGAAAAAGATACAGTATTAAGCTTAGATTAAACTAGCTGCGATCTTATTTAAAATATTTTTTTAATAAATACATTTGGAAACTTTTTGCCTTAAAACTGCGATGGCGACCTAAAATAAGGGAATAGGAAAGGAATTATATTTGTATTTTTCTGGGGTCTGGGTGTTGCTATGTATTGTAATTTGTATGTATGTATGTATTTACAGAAGAAAAGTATGTATACCTATGTAATTTATTCCGTTATCTAGTTGCCATAACACAAGCTTAGCGTGGGACTAGATGGCGCTGTGTATAAATGTCCTGAAATAAATATTTAAGGACATTTACACAGCGCTATTATATACAGACTGATGAGATGCCAGTACTTGAAGTCGGTTTTCTGTGGGAAGGTGGTACCACCCCGGGAGAACCGGCTCAATACATCCTAACATCATGGCTCTATAGCCAAAGAAGTTGCAATTGCAACATTGTAAGAGTTCAAGATTATATGAATATCAAGTTACAACAAAATCATTTGTTTCATTACTTTGTTTCCTTTAATTGTCTACTTGTAACACCGAAACTGGTGTATGTTCCAGATGTTATTTTTTTAGGATTTCTCACGAAACGACGCGCGTACGCATTGTATTTTCCCATAACATTTTACCTTATTTACTCATTAGTAAAAAAACACATGGGCAGTATAAAAACTTATTTGGAAATAAACTATTAGATCGCAATAGTTGTAACTTTTATATTGTTTGGATTTTATGAAAAATCCTTTACGCATAGGATTAACACATATACTTTATATCCCGGTACTGCCCCGGGAACGAGATCTACACGGGTATAACCGCGGGGCACAGCTAGTATAACATATAGTTACACTTTATATTATATAGACTTTAAAACCGTCCTTGTCAAAGTCACACAAAAAAGATCACAGTCCTGTCTGAGTTGTGTCATCCTTGTATTATAAATCTTTAAATGTTATTGTATCTTAATTGTGTTCTCATGTAAGTGATTTAACTTGTCATTATGAGAAATAAAGCTCTTTATACCTAAATCTATATCTGTATATCCGACATAACCTCCTTCTCCCCCGAGGAGGACGCGGTAACCGCAACAGGTTTTCCCCTCGTGAAAAAAAAGGTAGCAGAAAGCTTCTAGCGTCTAGAAATAAACCGCAAAAAAGCTCGGTAAAAACGTTATCTTCAATGAAATTCTAGAAATGTTATAGACACCACGAAAAGGCAATAGTAACATTGACATTTTATTGAACGAATAGATATTAAGTTAATCTCATTATCCTTGTTATATTTTTAGCTTCAAACCACAATGACATTATCCCTAAAACAGAAGAGAAATTATTGTTATAAATTCTATAAGTACAAATTTCATAAATATATTATTTATTATATACGTACTATAGAAACTAGTTACTGTTCGAGGAAATACTCAAAATATAATGTTTCGCTCGACATTTAATTGATTTTTAATATAATCTAAATATTGAATGTTTTAATATTTATAAGAGTCTCATGTTAGTATAATTACTATTTTAGCATTAAATAATTGCCTATTTAACATTATACATTCAGTATTTTATTGAGTAATTATACGTTTTACTCATTCACGCAAATATTTAAAAATATTATCGAACTAGTTATAAAACTCGCCTCTTGCTGTATATTAAAAAAAATAAAGATTTAACTCCGAAAACTTGATGTTTGCATTCAGATAAAGATTATGAAGATATAACATAACCAAAACATTTTTTTCTAACTTTTCAGATTCGGTAAACTGTAATACTGCAGTCAAGTAATGTCTTTATCTTAATAAACCGGGGGTAGGTCTCCTCCGCAGGAGACCGACTGGGTGGGTACCCCTTCTACCGCCATTCTATCGCCTGAACTGTGATGCGCAAATGTCACCGTGCTCCGGTCTGAAGGGCGCTGTAGCCAGCGAGATTACTGGGCTGATGAGTCTTAACATCTGGTGACTCAAAGTGGGGAGCGTCGGTGTAGTGTCCGGAATTTGGCTTTATAGCAAAGTTCCGGGTAGCACTGCATTGTTTATGGGCTGGCGTTTCTCTTACCATCAGGAGTGCGTCCAGGTCGTCTTCCCACTTCATCTTATAAAAAAAAAAATAAAGCCACGAGGAATAGAAATAAAAAATGCAGCTATGTATTTTAAGCAACTCGTGCGCGCGGGTGACGTACGCGATGTACCTACTGTGTAGGTATCTAATGCTGGTCGGGAAATAGGAATTTTAAATTAAAAACATCAAACAACTTTACAAAAATTTGCATCAGTATCAAATCCTATATGACCACGGGGGATCCTATCTACGGTTGCAGTTTTCACAATTAAATCTTTTACACCTAGGTATAAAGCATTATCTTTAGATATATTTTAATATACAATTATAATTGAGTACATTAATGCTTGATTAAAAATATATTCCCTTCTTAGTACTTCTTCCTCCCTTCTCCATTTTTTTAAATTAATATTTTTTTATTAACATCAACCAGACAAAGTATTCACGAGGCTTCTACCCACGGATGAGGTGGTGGTCGCCTATCATCAGGCGAGCCTTTTCTTAATTGCCCTACAATAATATACCTATCACATATATTTTTGGGGGCCTCGCATTCCATTGAGAAAAATCTTTAAAAATGTTAAAATCTTATGCACATTGATGCGAAGCCAGGGGGAGACGATAGTTTAGATTAAGACACAACCACAGTATCAACGGCAAAGCCTTCCTAAGCTTATATAAATACGATGGTCAATTAAGGCAAGGAAATAATTATTCATTATTTAAACACGTGTGATAAAAGTCAGTCGCGTGTCCGGCCGAGCCGGACAAAAACAATTATTTTTTTTCTCATTATCAAAACTTTACATAATATAAAGAAACCAAGTGACTATTTTGTATTACTTCTTGTGATTTCAGACTCACGAGACGTTAAATTTGGTTATTTAAAATAATTTAAATAATCTTAATTGATCTGTGGTAGTAAAATCGTATATATTGACACTTTAAAATAATTTAAATGTACATTTTTGTGCTGTGTGCTTCCTGAGAAGACAACTGACTGTTTATGTAACAGTCAGTTCCTATTGTTAATTTTATTCTTATTATATTAGTAATTGATTCTGAAGTTTGAAGTTTGAACTCTATTAAAAGCATTAATTGCCGATTTAAAAATTAAAAAAATTAAGAGCTGTTTAAAAGTCTTAATTTAATGTCTTTAGGTACTTATAGTATCAGAATTGTTATTTAAACTAAGTGCTTAATAAATTAAGCTGTTAACGGACAATAAGTTATCATTTGTGTAAATTTAAGTAATGTTATTATAGCGAAAAATAAGTAGGAAAATGCACGTCAAGTATAGTTTCCGTGTGCCGGGGCGCGCGCTCCTGACCGCGTTTGAGACGACACGGGTGCGTGTGGGGTTGGCTGCGTTCCTGGCGGCGTTGTTGGCTGTTACCGCCGTTGCGTACCAGGAGTACATGCTAAAGGAGGATGTGGGGGCTGAGAAAGAAGAGCCTAAGATCTTGTTCAATATGACGGGTGAGTACACAGTTTGAATAACACCGGGATTGTAGCCATATCACATAAACATTACATTTTGCTCATTAACGTGTTCCCCGTTTACTCTCCGTGTTCAACGTTCTTCTGCAGATCTAAAGAAACTAGACAAATACCCTGAATGTTTGTTTACGGATAAAAGGTCGATTCTATTGTCTATATGCTTGAAGTTTTGCGAGAGAGATGTGTCAATATTGAATGTAATTTTTTTGTAAATGATATATGTATTTGTTTTAAATTATTATAAATAAATAAATATAAATCAATAATAGTTAGCATATTAACTAGGCATGGATCGATTTCGGCTAGTGTCAATGTAATAATATAAGTACTTCAGGACGCTTATTTTTGAACACAGCGCCATCTAAGTTTGCGTTTTGTTCCGTCTCTTGCGAAGCGTCTCGACTAACATCTAAAGAGTCTCTCGCTAGATGGCAGACTTGGACACGGCATGGCATAGTCTGTAGCTTGGGCTCTGCTGGTGGCACTCTGGTTAGCGTTTTATATTTTATTAATTTTTAATTTTATTTTTATACCTATATTGTAAGATAACTTAAGCGAATATTGATCAAGTAAAAATCGATTTTATATGACAAAAAAATCAGTTTAAGTTTAGTCTGTATTGTGGTATGGTTAATAGTTTTGGATTAATTTAATAATTTGATATTGTAGTGAGGTCGTCTGAGGTCTTCCTGGGGCTCAACTCTTCTCATTTTCTTTAAAAGTATAAGTCTCAGCGTTACGCCGTTTTGGAACAAAGTCTAACAATTCTAGCACATCCCAGAACAGCTGTCAAAATTGCATTAGTTTTAAAGTATAGTGCTAGCTCAAAAATTACTTTATTCCAATTTTCTCGAAAAGTGTAGCCAGCAATTATCACGTTTAAAGGAACAATGAAGGACAAACCTAACACAGCATTAAAAATTTTAAATCGTTGAAAATATGGCGTACAATGGATTACAACAACGTAAAAAAATATTTTTAACAAAAACAAATTGACTTCAAATTATAAACTAAAAAGTAAAAAATGAATTTACTCCTCTTAAAGGAATACGTACTTTAGTACGTATTTTTATTTGGTATATAGAATCATTTTTTTTAGTTAAACATCGGTGCCAAATTAATGCTATAGCAAAGTTGCTGTAGGATTAATTTGCTACATTAAAATTATGTAATAATTTAATAATTAAAATTATGTAATAATTTTAATGTAGCAAATTATCGAATTAACCAAAGCAGTAAACAATAATGAAACAAACCAATTATTGTTTGGCAATTTTTCTTCGACTTCTAAAGTAACGTCAGTTAAAATAATAAAGATCCTATAAATCCATACATAGATGTAAGAATGTACCTATAGGATGCAATAATCATCATATTAAATTCAATGACATAATTTTATTAACGAATAAGATATATTTTACGATGTTAAGATTTTTTTTTAATTTTTATTAATTTTAAAACATTATAATTTATACGAAGCTACTGAACTCACCAGGCAATAGCCGAGTGACTCATCAACAATTACATGTCTTCGGATAATATTTTTTGCTTATTTGAATTTTTTTAAGATTATTTGATGGATTGCAAAGGACTAGAAACTTCTTTTCCCATGTATATAAAAAGTTACGGGTGTATATAACATTTTATTTTTGAGTTAAACGCTGTTTGAATGAATACCGAATAAATCTTAAAGAATTTTCCGTATGACGACAGTGCGGAAAATTACGGGACATTTAACTGACATTTTTTAAACAAACTATAGTGTTTGTTTATTACAAATTGCACAGCATTTTATTATTAAGAAGGCCTAAATCAGTTTACAAAAATTGACCTTCGTCAAGGATCTTACTTATTCCAAGTTTAGAAGCCTTGTTAAAAAATGTCTAATTAAAAAGGCGTACTATACATTAAATCAATATATTGAAGACGAGCTGTGCCCGCGACTTCGCCCGCGTAGAAAAGTGACTTTGGGAAGCATTTTTGAAAATGCCTAACCCGCGCCAACAGTTCAGCAAGTACAACGTGATTCTTTAAATTGCCATAACTTTTTTATTTATCAACCGATTGACGTGAATTAAACACTAAATGTTAAGTGAAGCTTGCCACAATATATTATTGAAAACTCCATCTAGATGGGATAAGCCGTTTCTGAGATTAGCGTGCACAAACAAACAGACAAACAGACAAAAATTCCAAAAATCATTGTTTTGGGTTCTATTGCGTTAATAAAGGTCTCCCATAATATTTTTTCTCATATATCTTCTATGTACAGACAGCGACTCGTTACGTTTTTATTAGATGTATAGATATAATTATCGATTTTATACTAACTTAGCTTTTAGAAATTAATTGACTAAACTTTCAATATGTTGACTGGATGAAAAAAAAACGAAACTTTGAGCACCTAATGAGAAGTGACGCAATATGACACATCAACTAATGTCTTAGCAGAAGTACGCAAACTAATTAGACGCAAGTTTGACGGCATAGTTCAGGCATCAATCCCGAAGTTTAGTTACACGTGATAATTAGTTTAAATTATAATAAATAGGGATAAAAATAATTAGCATTGTACTCCTTATTTTTCTCCTATCTTAATATTCCTGTAGTAGGTATAATGGGAATTATAACAAGATTATTAAATAAGATAATTAATAACGATCATAATTATTTTTTTTAATATTTTAATGAGTCAGGTTTAAATCATTTTAGGTATATAGTTTTCAAATTTCAGGAATCATTAGTTATACACAATTGTTAAGATATTTCAAAATTCTAAACTGTTGTGTTTATTATCTATTCCTATATCGATACTAATAAATAAACTAGGACGGGAATAATGATATTGCTACAGTGATACATTTGGTCATAAAATAAATGGCAACCATAAATAGTTTAAAGTGTCAACAAGATTGGTATTCTAATTTTATGGACATTTTTTTTCATTGATGGTTTAGATGGTTTTAAAAGGAATTAGAAAAGTTAGTAAAGAGGTAAATTTTATGATAATATTACCATTTCGGGAACAACTGAAAATATTATACCAATAATGACAGACACTAATAAAATATAGAAAAATCATGTATATGTAGCCCAGTCATATTAGGGCTTTCACCTCGGAATGAAAGATAATAAGCTGCAAATTGGTATGAACCTTTGTTTTGTCATTCTAAATGTTGTCTCAAAAGTCACAATCGTCATCGTGTCCGCGTCTCAAGATATTCAAGGTCAAAGGTCACA
>DWAJ01002792.1:0-16440 GCA_018238005.1 Eurema mandarina
GTAAGTACATGTTTAATAGCATTCATTATAAGAATAGCATAAGTATTAAATTATTATTTTTTGTAGAGGTACGTTTGTAACTTATTGTATTATATTGTGTTTGTGTGAATGTGATAATAAAATTTGACGAACAGAATACGTTTTTTTTATTTAATTGAATTCCTAATATTTATTTAAAACAAAGACAAACAACGATTAGTTACACTACTTACTTACTTATAACTCAAAAAACCCTTAACGATTTTAATGATCTTTTTTTAATTAATAACTAAGTATTAAAATATTTAAAACACAAGCCGATAGAATTTGTAAACTAATAATAACACGATGAAAATGATGGCACACCTTCTACTCCATACATTTTCGTGCTGACATATGTAACGAAATTAAATCACATTGCCTTTAAGAAAAAACAGCGAGACTTATACCTACATCCCAAATCGCGAGCAGCTTCAATCTCAATAGTTTAGTGAATAACTAGTTATATTTTTTTTAAACTTCAAATCTCTAGAATTACGCAGTCTGAAAATCGTTTTCATTATAATGCCTATTTAGTTTTAAAGGTAACCCACACAACCGCGTTATTACCAGTTTCTTAAGCGAACGTAGTGTTATCACCACGCCTGTTTGGTACGCGCTCACATAATGCATAGTTACAGCATAGCTTTACAAGTAATTCACCCGTGTTAAAGTAACCTAGTACTTCACTTCACAAGTGGTCTATGTCTTGACAGTGATGTTTTTTTGCAAGAAATTAAACTCCGTGAATGGAGAAGAAGTCTATGGTAGGAACTACAGGAGGCCTGCCCGAAGACCAGATGGTCTTCAATAATAATAATAATAGGACAGATGTCCTAAGTGATGACTATTAGAGAATACATAAATTAATTATTAGTTGTTTATGAGTAATTCAAGTTACATTTGTATAAGTACAGACGATTTAAAAAGCTTAGAGAATAAAGACTCATCTTATCTTATCTTAATACATAGATACGTCCTTAGGTGCATGGCTGTTGCAATTAATTTATATGAAATTGCACATAAATTGGATATTGACGTCGCCGGGTCACGCATGCGTCGCTTGCATCTTCCCGGCGCTAAAATACAGGTCCAGCCTCAGTAGCTCATCCCGAATCTAGACTTTCACATTGTGATATTCCTTAATTGCTTCCTGCCTCAAATTCCAAATTATTTTGCGATAAATTACAGTATGTGCTTACGCCTCGAAATGTTTTCAATTTGGTAAGCAGATTTTCTTTATTACTCGATTTATTGTAACTTATAGAATTAAATTATTAATGTCTACATTAACATTAAGTTATTTAGAACTAAACAATCCGACGCAATTCACGATACCCCGATATTAGGTTAACTAGACCTAAATCTGACAATACCATCTTCTGTGAGACTGCCCTTCTTACATGCGCGATGACGGTCTTAAGGGAGTGTCTGTGATCAATATTATAATTGAGCAAGGTCCGGGCCATTGAGATTCTAAACAAATAAAAAACGGACAAATGCGAATCGTATTCGCGCACTAACCATTATGAATATCGCGCACCATGATATATAGAAATTGTGGCTAATTGTATCATATGTACCTAATACTCGTATAATATTCCAAGCGCCTACCTGTTGGCGTTATCAGTATTGAAAGAAAGTATACTCGTACTCAAAATTCAGGATTGTTGTATGTATACGATACATAAAGATTTATTGACGGATTAGTTGGTATCATATCAACTATCAATGTTATCTACTTTGCCGCCCGAACTTACACTTAATTTTACATAATATTAAGCACTGGATCGATGAATCTATACTAATATTATAAAGAAGTAAAGTTTGTGTGTTTGTTAAATTGTAAAGGATAATCTCGGGATCTACTGAACCAATTTTAAAAATTCTTTCACCAATATAAAGCCACATTATTGCTGAGTGTCATAGGCTATATAAAAAAACGATTGTTAACATTATGCCCAACGAAGTTTACACGGGTCCGCTAGCCTTTTAATAATTAAGGAAGCGACTATCGAACAAGCTTATTACGGGGTGAGCTTCCATAGTAACGGGAATCGTTCTATAACCAACCTAACTATCCTGTTACAATTCTGGAATAGAACATGTGTATTAAAGGTGAGTTACAGAAGCATTCGCCTATATATTGCTTGTTGAACGAGGTAAGAAGTCAGCTAAATAGAACTAAGAATTTTCTTTACCATAATAATTACGCCTAAGACATTTTATAGTCTTATATTGAAGACGCCTGCGCTGTTTTGGTAGGTTCTAATGATACATAGCAATGTATAATAACTAGGTTACTGACCTACATCAATTGGTTCCAGAAAACCTACCCAGTCTCCTCTGCGCATGTCCGCTGGAAGAATTCAATTCGATTGATTTTATCTTGATTATATTTATTACATAATATGGTACTAAATATTTATACAACTATAAACTTTTGTTAGTATCATCAGACTGGCTTTAATTTATTGTATGTTTATAATAATCTTAGACTAAAAGAACAATATAGACGGAACCTCGTTAAACTAGAAGTGACGTCCACTGTTGTAAACCAGAAATTTTTTAAGGTTTGGCGAAGTATTAATACACGTTTTTACTGAACAATACGGCCGGCTGATATAATAAATAAAAAAATAAATAAATATTTTCAGGACATTTATACACAACGCCATCTAGTTCCAAGCTAAACAGAAGCTTGTGTTATGTTAACTAGATAAAGGAAGAAATTACATAAACATACTTTTCTTTTATAAATTTATATACATACAATACATAGCAACACCCAGACCCCAGAAAAATACAAATGTAAATTACAAATATATTTTTCCAGTGTAGGGATCGAACCCACGACCCTTCGGGCAGAAAGTAGTTGTGCTACCACTGCGCCAAGCCGTCGATAGACACTGTCAGCGAAACTGTATTTTAGTGCAATTAGTATTGTAGTTACGGTTATACTTTTTAGATAATAATATACAGAGATATAAAAAATTTGCTATGCTCGACTTATTATTTTAATGAGTAAGAAAACTCGTAGAAATTCAATATTTACCAAATTCGGTTCTCCTTATAACCACTGGGGTGTAAAGTGTTAAATGTCATGACCCTGAAGTTGGCCCTTATATCTGAAATTTTTACTGTATTTCCGATATCTCGAATATGAATAGGGCTATGAAAACGAGACCGAATTAATTTCGAGATGAATTTAGAGTACACTGGTACAGGTTTACTTTAATTTGACTATTTTATAAACCTTTAAAATAAATTCAAGCTAGGTACTTATAAATTCGATTTAATTGCTGTGGGGCTTAGGAATTCTCTATAATGATAAAATTAAAAGTTCACTTAGTGAGATATCATAACAGGAATACATATTAAATCTGAGGTTATCTGAATAAACGGACAAGGCTTGTTATGAAGCATATAAATATGTATTATATCATACTTACCTATCATACTCATAAAACTTTTACACGATTTAGATAAGATATCATATATCTGACAAATCAATACGAAGAGCACTTCCTGTGGTGAATATCTCTAGCATGAAGCTATATTGTAGATCTATTTTTTATCAATTACATATTACGAAATTCGAATTGCCGTATTTATCTGTACGTCCTGTATCAAATTTTAATTAAAACATTTCAAATTTACAGTTTGAATGGACGTCAGTTACTTTATATCGTTATTAAAAGTTTATTAAATAAAAAAAGTTCTCGTTACGATGTTACAAATTATTTAAAGTTTCCAATATTTTTTTAATAATTCAATTCGTTAATAAAAAAATAGTATTAAGGTAAGATGGCCATTTAAATAATTTGAAAATAGTAACAAATATACTATGTAATTCGGGTAATACGTTCTTTTCAATTAGACTCTTTTGTATGGTTTCAAGTATATTGGCAAATTCATTGAACTTCACTTTTTGGTTATTACTAATAGGAATTAGTTACCCGCATAACATTTTATTAGACTCTATTGTAAATATACAACCTCGTTCGCTATCGACCTTGTTGGTTCACAATTCGTGACTAAAACCAAGTTTTTTTATTAATGAGTACATATTTATTTTTAAGAGCATATAAGTGTATAAAAAACTATCTTTTTTATACGGCTAATTTCTGTTTTACACAGCGGTGATGTAATCCTTTTAAAGGATGTTTATTGTTAACTAAATGTGGTTTTAAATCAAAAGAAAAACCTACATGAGATACATCAACGGTTTAAACTAAATCTTTACAAAACGAACAAAGAATGGGTAGTTGTTTTAAGCGAAACAATGTCTTGGTTATGTAATTGAATTTTTAAATATTCGAGCTATTTTTACGTAAAAATCAGTATGAATGAGGGCAAGTTGTGTTATGTTTGTTATTATGTAAGTTTTTAACTAAAATTATAATTTTACCTTGATCCTTTAATAAATAGTATACTATTAGACATTTTATTTTTAAAATCACTTAAGTCGATTGTAACGCAGTGTTTTTGTTTATGAAATGCTTGGTACGTAAACGAAAACAAATTTCATTAATCGAGTCATCATTCAGTGGCAAAGACTAGCTCACACAGAAAGAATATTAATATATGTGTCTCGTATTCAAATTTTAAATGGCTTCAGTACCGCGATGTGTCAAATATATTTACAAAATTCTAATAAATATCGCTTCACCGATATTATCAAGGTGAGCGCTCTTTTAGGTAATTCTGAAGAAACTCGCAAGAATTATCGCATTTAAAAGATACTTCTTATGATAAAAAAAAACCCTAATTAAGTTGTAATCGAATGTGGAAATGTGCGTTTATTTTATATAAGTCATCATACTAACCGTGGATCGATGACAGGTGGATTCAATTATAAATATTTTTTCAGAATCAAATACGTGTATAGAAAACTAAAAGCCATGAGGCAGCTGCGGGCAAGTCTCTGGGTTGTGGCAAGCGGTTCTATTTTGATAACATTCGTTATATACCATCTGTACCGCACTCCCTTCATCCGGAATTTCCAAGCCTCAGTAACGTCTACCCTTGCACCCGAGAAAAACTCTGCTACTTTAGATGAGAATGACGACGACTATCGGCCTATGAAGCATGTGCCTCTCGACGAGATATACAAGAGTCCAATCGATAATGACGCAGATTTTTCTTTAGAGACAGATGAATACGAAAAGGGTAAGATATTTTAGATTCTACGTCAAAGTAAGAATTTAAAAAATCTAGCGTATAGTTTAAATTAAACTTCTTTTTTACAGCACAAATGATAAACACGCCTGGCTGTCAAATACCGATGATGATTGTACCCTATTCGAAACGTACAAGAAAAACAAACTTAGAAGTGTGTGGCAAACGAGCGGTGTTTTTGAATAAGATTGATAAAAATCGTGTACGAGTAACAATAAATGAACACCAACTTAAGGGGCATGTCAACTATACTAACTACCGTTGTTGTTTACGATTTTATATGAGGTCCGAACCAGACAATGAAAATTCAAAAAAGCTGTAAGTACATTTTCAAATTTTCAAATAAAACAATAATAGTAGATAAACTTTACTCGTCTTTGAATTTGTATTAGTTTCTATCACCTTGTTTATCATATTGTTTATTGCACTTCACTATATTCTAGCTATCGTTTAAATAAAGTATATAGGCATACATCATAATAAATTCTATTTAGACATTATAAGTTTTAACAAACAAAATTCGCCAGCTTTAGGTATAGTAGGTACCTACTGATTTTGATAGCCATTTCACTATACTTTTAATAGGTTTTCAAGCTGTTACAAATGTGAAGAAGGCGACACCTTCGCTTTAGAGAGTGATTTCATCAATATACAATGTTTCGGATATGATGACCAAAATGAATCCCACCTCATTTACGATGACATGTACGCGTTCTGTAAACGAAAAACACCGCCCAAAACGAAGAAGAAATGTGATGAAAAGTACAATATATTGATGTTAGGAATGGATTCAATGTCTTTGCCTAGATTCTTTCAGACTATGACAGATACTGTCAAATTTATGAAAAACAATTTTTGGTTAAATCTGAGAGGATACCACAAGGTACCTGTTATTTAGTATTTTATATATAGAATACCTATATGTCATCCAAACGTAATGTAATAACGCCTGTTTGTTTTAGGTGGGCGATAACACTTTCCCCAATTTAATGGCAGCACTGACTGGATTAAATCTATCGATTGTATCGGATAAATGTTTAGGTCAGATGGACCAATGTAATGATCTCATGATTTGGAACACGTTTAAAGAAACAGGATATATAACGGCATACGGAGAAGATCATTTGAGTCTACCAGACACATTTAGCAAAAACTACACATTTAAAATACCACCAACTGATCACTATATGAAGCCATTTTTCCAATTAGCCGAGAAAACGAAGAACGTTGATGGGACCCCCTATATGTGTTCAGGAAAAGCGACTTCGGGCCAACAGTTACTTGATTATGCATACGATTTTGTGACAACATATAGGAACGATTCATTTTTTGGATTATTTTGGATGAATTCTTTCAGTCATAATCCAATGAACCGACCGGAGGACGTAGACAAGATATTCGAAAACTTTTTCAACCGACTCTTCTATACTGGCGCATTATCGAAAACTTTTATAATATTTTTTAGCGACCATGGACTGCGTTTCGGTACGAACCGCTTAAAGGTTGAAGGTTATTACGATGACCGAATGCCCTTCTTGTTTATGCTACCTCCATCTACATTTAAAGCAAGGCACCCGGACAAATACAAAGCTATAGCTGTCAACCAATTCAAACTTATGACTCCCTACGATTTATACTATACCATGTTAGAAGTATTTCGAATGTCTTTGTGTAGGACACCGCTGAATATAACCATAACAAAAGTTTATCATAAACACCAAAGTATTTTTAAAGAGATAAGCGGAAATCGCACTTGTCGCGACGCAAGCATCCACGATAAGTGGTGTAGTTGTCACAAATTGTATCCCCTCGACGAGCGCGATACGGAAGGATCAAAAGCAATCCAATTCGTTCATGCCAGTGTCCAGAACAAATCTCTCTCAGTGATCACTAAAGCTTGCACGACATGTAACGGCATGCAACTCGATAGCGTCCTGCGTATACATTTTTACTACGATACGGATAAGGTCAATCTGTATTATGTGATAGCCATTAAAATGAAACCGGGAGATATTGTATATGAAGCGACTGTTTTACGCCAAGAGTCGGAAATGGAAATCGTTGGACCTATTAATATTTTGACTCTCTACAAAGGTTTTGGGTCTTGCACTCTGCATCATATGGATCGCATTTTCTGTGTATGCAAGAATGATTGTTAGGTTTAATTTTAGTTCCTTGATGTACCTCCCACGAGACGTTTTGAAAGCCCTTTTAAACTTTCTATGTCTATACTGTTGTGTATAATTTAACTTTGTATTAAATTTAAAAACTAAATTGACGAAACCAATTTCGTTTGTCTGTGATACTTTATATTATTAAACTTAACTGTAATTTTTTTTACGCCAGTTTTCGAGTAGACGTCCTGAATTACTAATTAGACATTTTTATAATTTAGTTTTTAAGTATTTCAATTTTATATTTATTTTTATAAAATTATACTCCTATTTACTAGATGTAATTGTAATAATAGCATGAATAAATGTTTATCTCCAAATATCGTTGTTTTATTATATTATGGCATATGAACAACATCATGGGATAGTACAGTAAAGTACCCCATTAAGACTAATAAATACTATTTAAGCCAATATTCCTTATAATATCTTTTACCGTAATTTACTCTAAGCTCTAAATCTTCAACACATAATCCCCCATCCCAATATGCATCATAATATTCATTATCACTCATAGTTCATCAGTTGTATAACAATATTCGCGAGAGTCGGCCACTTCTTGTTCACAAATTATTTAGTTAGTGTAATCGTCTAACTTGGATCATTCTCGTTAAAAAAACAACCTGAAAAAATAACAAAGCTACATTTGGAACTTACCCTTGATTATGTTGGGTGGATATAAAGAGAGTACCGTGAGTATGACAACGTATAAAATAATATGACAAAATAGATGTAACTAAACTCTAAAGCACTCTTACATGTTTTTTAAAAAGAAGTACTACTTGATTTTACTAAATACTATTATAATATAGAAAGTCCAATCATATTTTCTTCTTGAAATGAAGGTGGTGCAGATAGCAATATTTTTTTTAATGTTTTTTTTATGTGTGTATACCAAACGATATATGATGTACTTCTATATGATACCTGATGGATCTGAAATTCAGTACAACTTTGAAAACACTAAAATTAGTTTTATCAGATACAATGAAGTCGGTGTATTTACTAGATAGGAACATATAAATACTTAAAAGAAAGTAAAAATAGTAGCAAAAGCAATGTATATTCCTGAAATCTAGTTAATTTGAATAGTTTTTCAATAGTTTTTATATGTAAAGAGTATTGTAACAAAACCGAAGGTCGTGCCTGAGATGTACTAATGTATAAGACATGAGTCATGACCATGGTTTACGTACTGTTATATACATATACCTGTATAGGTATTCTTTTGTAATATATTGTATGCAATGATAATTACGATACGTAACCCGTATCAGGCTGAAATCAATAGAGCGTTACTTGTAGAACACAGTAAATTTCGCTACCTGACGTATTAATAAATCATATAGAATGCCTATAATATATAACGTTTTCGCTGTCTTTGATTTCTTTAAAACTCCTTTTTATAGCGTGAAAATACTCAAAGGACACTGATGGTTCACCGAGAAAATAATTAGGAGTACTTACATCAGGTCAAGGGCACCCTTGCATATTCTTTGTACATACATTATGCACATATACATTTTAAACATATTTTAAAATTAAAATCAACATGCTTTAGCTTAATCCTACGCACAAAGGTACTTAATAATATTAGACAGTTATAAAACTGAACATAAAAATAAATATTTTTTATAAAATAATTCTTATATTATGTAGTTACCCACATCAGTTTTACTAATAATTTTTCTAGCAAAGCGGGAACAAGGGCGAATTAATAGACGTATTATATTATCAAAGTGTCGCAATACATATCCGGTAAATTAATAACCCATCTAATTGTAGTTGGTGTAATCTATTTTGTAGTTGGACTGCAGGCCCAGTACTAAATAGATAATAGATTTACGTACCACGTTCGAAAGTAAACTATTCTAATAACAAATACCCAAATATGATAACACACTCTTTGCTAGTTTTTCAACCAATTTGCATAGATAGCTTTTTTTAATTAAAGGAAATTATTTAGAATGTAACTTTTAGCTTTATCTCGTTATTCTAGTGTTTTTAAGATAATTTGCAAATCAATTTCAAATACAATCTGTCGGTAAATTCGTTCAGTGTTTTGAAAAGTTTCAATTTGTGTATATTTATAGAAATAGACGCTAAATGTCATTCGTAACAAGTGTTTTAAACCTTTTTTGCATAATTTTGTGGATTAAGGGACAAAGGGACGTAAAAATCAATATACATTAAAATTTAAACAACAAAAGCGCTCTTTTTTTAGGAGTTTTCCAGTTGGTAATCCGCACTGGATAACAGAAACTAAGAAAACCAAGTGTGGCTGTATTAGTTTTCGTGCGCCATCATATTATTTTATATTAAATACGTATGTTTATAAAATAATATAAATAAGTTTATTTTTTAAACAAAGATATGATTATACTTATACTTCTTATATTACTTATCTATACATACTTATAATAAAAACGTAACGAGTCGCTGTCTGTACATGGAAGATATATGAGAATAAATATTATAGGAGACCTTTGTTAACGCAATAGAACCCAATACAAAGATTTTTTTAATTTTGGTCTGTTTGTCCGTTTGTTTGTGCACTCTAATCTCAGAAACGGCTTATCCTATCTAGATGGGGTTTTCAATGATGTATTTTGGTAAGCTTCACTTACACACATTTAGTGTTTAATTCATGTCAATCAGTTGATAAATAAAAAAGTTATGGCAATTTAAAGGATCACGTTGAACTTGCTGAACTGTTGGCGCGGGTTGGGCATTTTCAAAAATGCTGCCCAAAGTCACTTTTCTACGTGGGCGAAGTCGCGGGCACAGCTAGTATTATATAAAATTTACTTATGTAACCAAAAGTTGACAATTCCTGAAATCTGCGAATTCACCAAATTACCTGAAACGAACACTTTAGGCATGACATGGGTGACAAATAAAGACACTTTTGTCAAATGTCGTTTTATAGGAGTTTTTTAATATTTTAAATATATATATTTTTGATAAAAATATTTTATAAAAGATTTATATGGTGCCTGTGGGGCATCATCCACAAGGAAACGGTTAATTAACATTGTCTCTTATTGCCGTATATACATTTATCTTACAATGAATTGAAACTTAAAAGTACCTACTAAAATGTATCAAAGCTAATTGTAAGTACTTAACCTTTCCAGACACGAAAGAAATGCCCAAGTAAGATTATATTGGTATGTGTTATAGTTATTTCTTGGGCGATTTTATCATTGAACTACTACGATAATAGCATCTACCGAGGCTTCAAATTGATTGCATCCAGGAACACCTATACAAGTGCGAAAGTCCTTGAAATTACTCGCTTCAACGGTAATAATATAAATTTATTAGATTTTTTGACTTAGTAACTTATGATGTCATTTTTTATCCGACTACATCTAAGCCGAAAGCAATGGTAATGATTTAAGCAGTGTTTTTTAATGTTAGTATGTTTCTCTGTAGCTCTTAAACTACTATTCCGATTTTATTTATTTATTTAATTATGAAAAAGTACATATGTGTAAATGGCGGCCTTATTACTAGTCAGAGATTTCTGCCAGGCAATTTTAATGATTGAGACTCTAATGACGCAAATGAAAAAGGCTATTGATATTGTATTTTCAGTGACTACGTAGCTGGGTTCGGATTAAAAGATATAATTTTATTTTTAGAATCGAGCCAGTTCCTTGTCCACACCCCGGGTTGTTCAATACCAAATTACGCTTCAACGTTGCATTTCAACGAAGCAAAGATTATTTCAAAATCATGTGGTACCAGAGCCATTTTTGTAGAAAAAGTTTCAGCAGAGCATTTTACAGCTAGAATTGAAGAAAATAAATTTAAAAAGTACACAATGGGCAGAAAATACACATGCTGTTACCAGTTTATAGTTCCAGATAATAGAACAGGTATAGAAGATTACACTCAAATTAGGTTGGTTTATTTATTTTACTTTTCTTTTGGTTTTCTCCCCGAAGGGTTGTAGTTAAGCCTACAACAAATTTGTTTTACAGATATACAGAATGTGTGCCGTTTCAATTTGGCGACAAATTAAAGCTTAATAAGGAAATGATTGCAATTAACTGTGTTACTCCCAAGCCAAAATGGAAAGTCGTGTACAGAGATGTTTACATTGTTATAAAGAAAATAAATCTCACCCAATCCGAAAGATTTGATGACTCTTGGAATGTTTTAATATTAGGGATGGATACAATGTCAAGAGCCCGGTTTGCGAGCAGTATGCCGATAACAAATGAATATTTACAAAACCACAATTGGTTAGATTTTCGAGGATATCAAAAGGTAATGAACGTTTTTTGGTTTTTTCACCGGCATAAAATTTGCGTATGCAGCATTTCCAAATCCAGTTTTAACATGGTTGTACAATAAAAGTCAATCATACTGTTAGCAGATAATAAATTTCTAACATAGATAAGATTAGGGTAGACACTATATATACGTAGAAAAAGCTTTTACAAATAAATATATAAGTACTCAATTACTACAAAATATAGAGCAATTAGTAACAGAAATAATCTAATTTCATCGATATAATGTTCGTCTTCGACAACTGGTTTATAATTCACGAAATAAAAAAAAACCTTCATGAATAAATCAAAAATCCTTGGCCGAAAGAAACTCATTTTTAATTGGTCTAACAATTTAAAAAAGGATTGCCTTTTTAAACACTAGACAGACAAATTAGTTTTAACGAAGTTAAAAATGTAAAGTTACGTTGAATTACCTAGTATATATACCCACTTCTCGTTAATTTAGATATATTTTACTGTTATTTCTTTTTAAGGTCGGGTACAATACTTTTCCTAACCTAATGGCCCTTATGACCGGAAAAAATATGAGCGAAGTCCACAAGGCTTGTAAGGCTGGAATGGATAAATGCAACGATAAGATGTTATGGAGCCATTTCAAAAAGGCGAGGTATGTAACAGCCACTGGAGAAGATTACCTTAGACTTCCGGACACATTTACGAAATGTAATGGGTACAAAATACCACCAACAGACCACTACATGCGACCCTTCTTCCTCACAGGTGAAACTTCAGTTGGAAATCTTATCTGTACCAAGAATCAGGCATCTGCGAAACATCTACTTGATTACGCCCGTGATTTTTCGAAAACATATGCAAATGAAAATTTTTTTGGCATGTTTTGGACGAATACTTTCAGCCACAATTTACAAAACGTTCCATCTTTGATAGATACTGATATTGTAGACTTTTTTGAGGATATGAACAGAAGTGGTGTTTTAAACAATACATTTGTTTTCTTTTTAAGTGACCACGGAATTAGATACGGTCAAATACGAGTACCATATGAGTCGTATTACGAAGAACGTTTACCGATGCTTCACATGTGGGTTCCAAGTAAATTCAGGGATACTAAACTACGCATGGATATGAACCTTGTAAAAAATCAGAATAGACTTATTACTCCATATGACTTATACAATACAGTGTTAGACATTTTGGCACTGTCGAGAGGACATAAATCGACTCATTTGTCGGACGCTTGTCCTAAATGTATTAGTATTTTCGAAGAGGTGTCACAGCATAGATCTTGCGAAGATGTTAACGTGGATGAAAAGTGGTGTAGTTGCCGTGACCTTATGGCGGTGAAAAAGGAGAATCCAATCGTTATACAAGCAATTAACTCAGCAGTTAAGGATATACAAAATAAAATAAAAAACATTGAAACGACGCAGTGTATGGAGTGTGAAAATTTAAAATTAAAGACAATTTTAAGAGCCCACAAATATACGAGAAAGAAAAATGAAACGGTGTATGTTATAGCATTTAAAATGAAACCAGGCGAAGTTTCTTACGAAGCAAACATAGAACATAGAGACGGACGATTTAATATTATAAATTCTACTGAAACTATATCAACATACAACACTAGAGGAAATTGTGTCAATAATCCTGTTAATCGTGCTTACTGTATATGTAGAAAGCAACCAAAATGCAAAATAAAAAACTAAAAATAGATTTTCGCTAATTTTATTTAATGTTTCTCGACAAAATACTGTAGTACATCAATTACATAATTAATATAGACTAAAATGTTATTTAAACTAAAATATATTAACAAATTGTCAAGGAAAAATTAAATTCAGAAATACTTTTGTTTCTTATCAGAATTTACTGCACAGAACCTAAATGCTAAAATCAAATCAATTCGTAATTGTTAATTACTTTGAAATGTATCGAATAGTCCAATATCTTAGTTATTATAACTAAAACAAGAAAAACGCATTTATAAAACACTTTATCTAACAATGATAAAAGTTAAGATCAAAGAACATTTAAAATGATAATATTCTCTAATCAAAACTGTATATCGGTTATTTACCACCGTAAGAAACCGTCAATAATATTAAATTATAATACCATATAAGTCATCCATTTTTAAATGTTTGCTTTAATTGGTTGTACTATGCCATTATTTCTAATATTTATATACCATTTGTTTCAAAAAATACAAGTGAAAATGGGCAAAACACAATTAAAGCAGCTGGCGCTAATTATTAAAAGATAAAAAATATTCAGATAACAAAACATAAAAAGTTACATGACTCGTGAATTAGCAAATCTAATAACATTTTAATAATTTGACTGGGTTTTCCATTTAAGGTAAAATATATATTTTTTTAATATGGAATGCCATATTTTCCATAAAGCAACATTCAATCAAATTTTAAAGTATCAACTTTAACAAAATAACTGGACTCGACATTAAAAAGAATACTGTGGACTAGAATACAACAATTTAATTATTATTTTAATGCTCAAATAGGTTACAAAATTTGACTACTTATATCTATTCACGCACACACATGTAATTACTATTTTTAAAAGGCATGACAATTAAAATAATAATATAATAAAAAAAACTAACTTACAATGTCATCAAGTTTTTTGTTATTAACTTAAAATTGCTTTAAAAAACTAAATTTTGATACAGATAAAAAAATATCTTTTAAATTTGTATACTTTGTCCCTGTAGTAATTCAAATATTGCATACATATACATATTCTCTTTAATTATGTCATATAACATGTACTAAAATATATATCTACTGCTTAGCAGAACATATAATTATATAATCTGTATTGTCATGGCAAGTTGAGATTTTATTCTATTTGATTATATGTTTTCCAACTGTTAAACATGGCCATTATATGGGATAAAAATCCAACTATAATACTATTTTGTACACTGTCGGTAATACTAGCTCACTCATTTTGAACTGGATTTGATCCAAAACTAATCCAAGAAATACTACATTAAAGAACTTTACTACTACTGATATCTACTGATACATAGTTTCCAAATCTCACGCTAATAATGACCTTGGCAGTAGTGGTGAAGACGGCTTGCTTGGAAATATTACAAATAGCGACAGCTGCGCCATTGCCAAGGCAGCACCAATAAAATTAGGAATCTGAAAATATTTACCCAAGTGTTCTTATAAATGTCAAGAATGTATTGCAATATATGAGATTATCATGAATAAAATTCTGTAATGGTGTAAAAATAATTAAGACTAAATAAAAAATATTTCTGAATTATTAATAAGAAAAAATTAATTTAACAAATATACTCACAGTAAGATATACATCCTCTTCAATTAGACCATAGCAGAACCATAAGGCAGAGACAACAAACGACATCAAAATCATGGGGAATGGCAGGCATTCTGTACATTTGGTCCTTATGACATACATCAGCTTACTCATTGGTGCCGCTACAGTCAGCAAAGTTAATGAACACGCACTGAGACCTAGAAATGGATAATTAATTTTATATATATGTATTTATAAAGAACTGGATTTTACCCACAGCTTTCCTCACATTAAATCAATTAAATATATAAAGTTAAAAGGCAGATGCTTAATCTGATACATCCAAAGATTGGTCCAGTACTTTTTGGAATAATTTCCATTTTTTTTCTAACTTTGTGTAAGTGTAACAATGTTTACTTTCACATTTCAAAGTCAAAGTCAAAAGTATTTTTATTCAACTAGGCTACATATTATAGTAACACTTTTGAATTATATTGCACATTTATAATATTAATAATGATGTGTTAGGTGTTTTTATTGGAAACAAATATTTAATTAATGGACCTTTAGAACTGGATCCCATATATGTATAAGAAAAGCAGTTACATACATTAAATAATTAAAAATAGAAAGAAACTTACCTAGTCGGCCCAAAAGAATCTCATTATCTTCTTCTACACTAACATAACCAATAGTGAATAGACACAATCCTACTACAGTATATGCTTGCCTCAGTACTGCATTTTTCTTCAAGGTATACAAGTAGAATACAATTGTGTAGAAGACCATTAATACAACACCTACTGAATTGACTAATATCATATTTCCATCATCTTTAGTCAAACCATATAATAACCATAGGCTACATCTGGAAATAATTTTATTTTAAAAGTTGAATATGAGTTACTTTTATTTTAAAAATCAAGATAAAAATATAAGTTTTACTTACGAAAACATTCCGCAAATAAATGGCAGAGGTGATGCTTCACCAGTTGTGCGATTTGCTACATACTGCTTACACACTAAGCTGAAAAATAATAGTTTTTTAATAGACATTCCCTTAACAGCTGCGACTTTTGATTTGTAACTATAGTACGAGAAATAAATTCCATACATGCCGGATAAAAATTGGCAAATTGTAGTCACAACAGCAAGACTTTCTACTAATTCTTTTATATCCGTTAAATACATTTTAATTTATTTTTATATATGTATTTATTTTATTAATGTGTGTAACATGTAAACAGAACACGTCTTCGTCTAAACTTATGAATACGAATAACAGAAAATTGAATTTTAAATAACATTTGTGATTAGCGAAATGTTTTCTATTTTGACTTTTGAGTTTTGACAAATTGACATCGATATAACAAAATTGAAGCTGCCCCTCTACTCCCAAAATTAGTCGTAATCGTCGTCGGATGTTCCGCAAAAGATACGAATGTATCGCGCCCAAGCTACCCTAATAACCCGTCGGATCGACCAACAATTCATCGAAGTTTCTTCGT
>DWAJ01002793.1:0-16434 GCA_018238005.1 Eurema mandarina
TGTTGTGTATTATTTCTCAACTTTGTGCAATTCTGTATACTAATTTTTTTTAATATTAAATACACATCACAAAAGCTTAAAATCTACTTATATTTTATTATTTATATATTATTAATTAATTAAATTTAAAAATTATGTTTGGGAGACATGCAGTAATAGATAATACGTATTATATATTCAAAAATATAATAATTACTTAAGACCAGCCTCTCCAGTCCTTGTGAGTTCTTCTACCTTGCCATTTTCATTTAAAAGATTCCACTGTTATCGGTTGTAGGCAATATATAGTTGGAATTTAAATATTTCCTCAGAAAATCTAACCGTCGCCCTGACATCGAACTACAATGCTGCAAATAAGTTAAATACGACTTAAAATTCAAAGCGCTAAGAATTCAGCTAAATTAAAACACAATTTTACTTGTACTTACTTTCCGTTAAACTTGAAAATTTGCTTGCTACAAATATAAATAAAATTTAAAATATTTAATATTAATATTTATTGACATTTGACAATTGACATCAATAATCAAAATAATCAAATCACAAGACGTCAACTAATATAAGTTCCGTTTCATGAAATCACAACAGCGACCTCATGTTTTTGAAAAATAACTCTACGTAATTTTTAAGATAAGATTTAGATTAAGATAAAAATTATTTTTTAATTCATTTCAAAATATTTTTTATTGATTTTAGTTACTATACACACATATAATGTTAAAAAATTGTATAATATTACGTAGACAAAAATTTAAAACTTAATGGTAGGTGCGTGTTTCGGAACACTGGTGCGAAAGTGATGATGCTATGCAAAAAGGATTGGTTATCTCGTTTTCTCCTAATACAGGGAATAGACAATCATTCGTTCTTTTACATTACTTAGGAGGATTAAAACATTATTGTTTTATAGAGGTCATGGTACGAATCTGAGTAATGTTATTATAGGCTTAAAACAAAACGATCCTGATACATGATAGTTTTGTAAAAGATTGTGGTTGGCCCCCTGGTACCTGATGCACGGCGTACAGCCGGCCAACGTGAAAACCGTATCAATTAAAGCTTAGTTATGGAGTAGCAACAGTAATTAATACATAAATATGTAACTGTATTTAAAAAGTTTGATGTTTCTTTTGCCCAAAATAATTTTGTAATAAGTTTCTTTAAAACATGGCTTAGTTTTACTATTTACATGGTAACAGGTATATTATGCCTATTGAGTAATAATATCTTTTTTTCATTACCTGTGTAACAATTACATCAAAATCGGTACAGTCGTTCCCTAGTGATCTATCATACGAGTAGATACCTTATAAATCTTATAATATAGGTATTAGGTACCTATTCATCTTTCATAAGTCATTTTTTAGACTCAAACAAGTTTATTTCGAATTAAAATTCCCATTGCGTTGACCGTACTGGGGCTAAGAAACATCTTTAATAGCAAGTTCGTTATTTCAAAGTTATAAGTAATAATAAATTGCAACACTTCAAAGACAATAAACAAGACGCAACGTGTCCTATTATCGGTCTATAGACAGTAGAAGTTATGTCATATCTGATAAACTAACACATACGCACGCACGCACGCACACATACAAACTAACAACAAGTTATATAAGGATTCTATAAACAATATTAAATGCAATTACTTTAACATTAAGTAGGCATTTCACTTTAATATAAAAATCGTTCAACCTTTAAGTAAGAAGCTTCTGACTTTTGGAGGTGCTTAGAACTTCAGAGTAAAGGAAACAATTCCATAAGTTGTCGATGAATGTAAGCTAGGGTATATAGAGTATAAGTTATTCATTAAAAGCTTTGTTTAAGGTTAGTATAAGGTCTGACGCAACACTTTATTGCAGCTCTGATCTCTCGCAATGGCACTTCCTAACCGCCTGCTACAATTTTTTATAAATAATTATAATTTACTTATTGTTAAAAATATCCATCAATATTTTTTACCATTTTTAGAGTTGTCATATTCGGTGCAATTAAAATAAAAAATTAAAAAATACCATGCTATGTATGGACTTCTTAAGTAGCAGCCATTTATATTATTTAAAAAAACGATATTAAATGAATTCGTAAGGACCAAAATATTATAATTAGATCTAGAACTATAACAGCACTTAATACTTCTCAAAGATTCGATTGATGAATCTATTATGCCGTATAGTTATGAGAATATACTGAAAAAAATAAATGTCGGAGCTGTAAACGTCACATTTGACATGTGTCATACAACAGATAACATAATTATAAGTGTCAGTTATTGCGTGTCTCGACGTCACAATGCCCAGCTAAGAATATTGTTATATCGTTAAGATGTTTCTTGCTCAGATTCAATACATTAATATTATAAATTGAAAGTTGGTACACATTAAAATGCTCGTCCATACATCAACTCTCTCGACATAATTGTTGTAGGAATAGAATTTATACGAGCAAGTTTCTCAACTAAAAACGAGCGGTCCCGTCGAGCGGCCTTCCCGGAATAGACGTGTTCGGTAGCAAACCGCATTTGTTGCTAATTCTACACTCCAACCACCATCATATGATTATTTATAAGTCATTCTAACAAAAAGCTAAATTAATTATCAGAGAAATGCAGCTGACAATTTGTAAAAGAATTGGACCAGTTTACATTGTTACGATTTCGCGGGAAAATTTGCCGCCCACATATTTTGTTTTGTTAACTACATTAACATGATAAATTACTTATTCTACGAACCAGAAATCAGAATGCTTGATATTTAAACTCATAGTCAAAAAAAATCCATAGCACGATTTAAAATTTTAGTACATATTATTAGAAGGCAGTTTTTAATTGAAAAGAAAGTTGAAAACTCTTATAGGCTACGTAGCAAAAGATAAGGTGTCTAGTCCAGAAGTTTTGTTAGTATTGTATTAACAGGTCTGTAGGTATAACTTATCCACTTTGACCTCAAATTCCGACACGAAGGAAAGGAATGTTGGATCATTAATTAAGAGCATTTATTGGCTAAATTCAACAAGCCTAGTATTTTGTAACGGCCAAGATTGCATCTTACTATTTGTAAAATATTATCTACACAAATCTTTTGTAATAATATAATTGCTTATGTACTATAAATTACAAAAGATTTTTGTAGATTAAGTAAAATTAAGAAATATCATGTGCTGGTAACACTTTATTAAGTCTTATTGAGAAAATAATAACATTTTAGGTACATAATAATATTGAAAGTTTTCCAGCTCTTGATTTGTTTTTAAGCAAAATAAAATTGAATTTACAATATGATGTGTCTACCAATATGATAATTGATTTGTTTATGGGATAATATTTAATCTACAATCTTCTACCATGACAAGATACAAGGCAAAAAAATACTGGTAAGGAGTAAGATCAGGATGTAGGAGTGCGTGCGCGCAGCGGCCGGTTTTTGTTCGGGAGTGATCGATTTATTGGCAATTAAAGTCACATTACGCTAAGCTGTATGCAAATGCTAATTTGCATGTCGAGCGGCGAGGCGAGCCGGGGGGCGGGCTAGTGTAAAAACTATACATCTTCTATCTATACATATAAAAGAGGTAGGTATTTTGTACGTCTGTGCCATGTGTATGAAAATTGGATGGTTAAGTTGAAAAATTAAAGTATTACTGAACTAGAATACCTATACTATTGGAGTCGATATTTGATAAGGAATTTAAAAAATTTTATAACATGGTAGTCGATATCGGGTTTTTTATGAGACAAACCACAGCATATACAGCCTATTATTACATAGGTACAACGTTCGTAGTTCTACTGATTATAAAGGATGACCTTCAGCTATGGTTTAATTAAAAGCCATGGCTTTTATCATGGCTAATTATAAAGAGCTTCATTCCTGAAAGAAACAGAACCAAACATAGGTTATTAAAGCTAAGCCAAGCAGGTACCACCTTGTTCAATATAGCTATTATTTATGATACTAAATATATAATATAATATATAAAGATATAGTGTGTCCGACAGTCCGAGCAATCCGCGCGGCGAGTAAAGTCAGAGTGCGGTACACGTCTCAGCGAAGAAACCAGTCGGTCCAAAGCTGGCTTTCACCACTGCACTCGACTCGCCTCGCTTATGGCTAACTATGATTTATAACCTATTTGCACTACACTGATATGTTTTGACACTAATATACTGTGTGCTATGTGCTATGTGCTGAGCATCGCCCGTACTAGGCGAAGTTATCTGATCAGGGTATATTTGATGTAGGATGTTTAGTTGACATTTCGTTAGCAGTATTAATGGTTACATCTTCAAAAAAATATTTTAATAAATGATTATTTTGATCCATCAATCAAAACTTTCCTAATAAAGTTCCTTAAATGATTGGCTATAAAATTGCAGTTTCCTCTACCCTGAGCAATGCAATTTTTTTTAATCAATAATAAATTTTGTTATTTTTAATCTGTCTTAGGAAGGCATTGTGGGAGTGAGGCTGTCACTCCTCACTCTGCAGTCCTTACTCGGTCAGCATTGAATGTCAATCTTCACGTGACAGTGACAGTGACACTTGTGACATTTGACACTCCGAGCCGCGAGCCGAATATTTGCATTCTCTGATGTGCTGTTTCCAAGGTCTTTTGTTGTCCACGATCTTATTTACTGAGCCGTCTTCAAAGAAAGCGTGTATATTCTCAATTCGAATGAATTATTCAATATAATTCACACCAGTGACAATTGCAACGCTCGAGATGTTTATTTGTAAACATTTGTTGTAACATTATAGTAGTTACTTCTTGTAAAAGTTCAGAATAAAATCTAAATATGTCATGTTATACGAATTCAATTGTGTCTGTGAAGCGAATATACGTTTCCGAAAAAATCATAATTTAAAAACTATCTTTTTTTCTTACTCGGCTTGCTTTTACGTACCAATAAACAATAACCAGTATATATAAATAGTAAACAATATATTGCGTTATGTGGAAAGTTAAAATTTTAGTTCCAGAGATAAGAAAATTCAAACAAACAAAATTTTTTTAGTTATATGTGATACGAGTACAATATAGATTAATATCCGTAATTAATTCGTAGTAAAATCCACGAAATTGAAATTAATTTTGATTTGAAATTACATATGAGGCGTGAAATCTAATAAGAGCCCTAACAATCATAATAAAACAAACTATTAATTCTACACCAAAAATCGATTCTAAATATTTTGTAAGCTATAACTTATATATAAAAACAACATTCATAATAATTATGTCAAAACGAATAATAATATATTCGATTACTGTTCAGACGGAATCGAGAAACTGGTAACATTTATCGAACGATTGACGTTTATCTATAAAACGCATTAGTTTGGGCAACACTTTGTATTTACATAGCCATTGGGATCAATTTTACGATCGTAGCTTTCAAGTTGAGATAAATGATGAGGTACTTGTGTTACGGCTCACGAAATGGCCTATCGGTGATCACCGGTGATAGGTGATCAGGTAGTTAATGCAAAGTGATGTAAGTTATGGATTTATATTGCTTTGATAAATATTTATTTATGAATGTTAAATAATCTTTATTGTGGAATATAAATATAACTACGACGTCGAATTAGTTAAACGAGAAATATGCATGTTATATTATCAAGATGTTGGTTTAAGTGTAATTAATATATGAATTACAAACCGAAATAAATTAATGCTTAGTCTAAATTTTTTACCATCAACCTTGCCATCATAAACCTGCTTATGACAGTGACCTCTGACCGTAACCATTATCATGACCATAAAAATGACAATGACCATGTCCACTTTATTTATAGCAAATACATTACACATAGGTTTGTATAAAAACTATCTTCATAAAATTTCAGTACAACGAATAAGATCATTAGAGTCAAGTGTTTATATTTTTTTAACGCCTTTAGAATGATTGATTATTATAATTTGAGATAAGACGCGTGGCTCGAAAAGTGTGCTATTGGTGGAATAGACAATGGGCGTTGCGTTACGACCAATACACAATGTCGGTTCAGCTTCAGATAAAGAAATAACAGATTCAAATGATTTATTATTATGGTTATACAAAAAAACATCTGAAGGAAAAAACCTCGGTAGGTAAAGCTTTTATTTACTTTGCAATACAAACATTGATGGAGGATGTTCTGGTGGAATCTCGTGACCCGATTTTGAATTCTCTAAATTAGAATATTCGTTTCTTCACAAAAAATCAAGTATAATATTAATCTTTTCAAAACGCGGGTGAAGAACCTATGATATATGATATCCTATCCTAATTAAAATTAATTAAATAATAAGCTAGCTAGCTTTTATATATAGGTAATACTTGTATTATTGTATATCATAAAGAATAAAATATTCTGTACACGTGACAATAACGGTGTAGAAAATATCCTATGTGGTAGTCTAAGGTTTCATTTAAAGAGTAAATATTTCACTTAATTAGCAAGAATAAGAAAATATTTATTTAACCAACCTGTATCTATTGACAAGAATTATCTGTTGACGCTCCAGTCTAGACTAGACACTATTCAATTAACCACACCACTTACAATTACAGTCCAATAGTTGTGAGTCACGTTGCTCTAATACGTCTTTAATTATATATCTAATTGTCTTCACTTGCAGCTTTTAATAAGACTAGCTATCTATAACGACAACGCCTTAAATTAAAGGAGGCCGTCAGAGCCAAGGCCTAGTCCTACCACCGCCAAGAGACGTTTTCGATTTCTATGGTGTTTATTGATTTTTTTGCATATAGCTTTTTGGTTTAAGCAGTATAAATATACATAAGCATGTAACTATGCACATTCATATCGTTCGAGAATGACGAAGTCACATTAAGTGAGCTTACAAGTGACTTTATCACTCTCGAATTTCCGAACTAAAATATGTCAGCGATAGTAATATAAAGTGGTATTAATACTTAATTAATAATAATTATGAATATAGAAATTAATAAAGAATAAATATAAATCGTCTGTAAATATTTAGTACAAGTCCCATAGACAGACAGACAGTCGGCAGGTGCTCGATCGCTTAGCAATTACAATCATAATTACCGACCGATAAACCCTTTTTATCTTCACTTCGGGTATTAGGCCTTAATGTGAAGTCGATGGCTCGTGAATTCGACTTTTAGTTCACACGCTATGTACTGCACGTTTTTATTAGTATATAAATTTAAAATTAAAAGGAAAAGAGCTCTCAGAATTGAATCGATTTTGATTTTTTTTACTATTAGGAAAACATATTACTTGTGATAGTTGTGAATGTCATTGGATAATTATTTCAAACAGAACGAGTTTTACAGGTGGCACCGCGAGGCACAGCTAGTAGTACTCATACAAAGACGTAGTTCTTTAAAACTAAAAAACCTCAATTAAACACGTTCATTAAATATTGTATAAGTTAACTAAACTTAAAGTGTCAACTTAAAGTAATTACTTCATTATTTAATCTTAATGATAGGGATATTTGGCGGTAGAACGTGCAGTCACAATGCTGAATGCAGTGTCAACTGTCAACCAACGCGACCGGCGCGGCGGCGACGCTCGGGAGCCATTGAACCGTTCACAGTTCACACGTCACTCATGTAAAAAAACGTGCTCTTATTGCGACGTATTCGGTCACGCCGCGACATGTCGCGCTATCTCTCTCAGCACCCCTCGAGCGAAAGAGACGACACTACGGTGACGGCGCGAGGCCACACGTTTTTTATCGAATGGCAACCGAGCTTCAGTGCTCGCTGCGTTTTTGGTAGGAATATACGTTTTTTCGCCACCGCTCTCAATATGGCGGAGGAATATATTATAGATAACGAGATATTAATATCGTTGGTTGCAAAGAGGCCTGTTTTATGGGACAAAAGCATGGACCTTTACAAAAACCGCGCGGCAACTCAAGCGGCTTGGAAAGAAATCATGATGACGATGGACCCCAATTACGAAGCAATGGAACAGACATCGAAACAGGCCTACGGTACGTGTCACATATTAATACACTTTTAATTTGCTGTACAAAGTCTTTAAGACTAATCTAAGTTACGAATGAACATTCATTACAATTTGTAAACAGCGCCACCTATTGGCAATCGAAGCAAAGCTTGTGGGATATGTTTTGTGTAACTTTAAGTATGATATTTGTTATCTACTGTTAGTAGATATATGCATAGCTTTATTCAATGAAAATAGACAGATCTAAAACCATCCGATATTACTTTGAATTTATTTTATACTCAATATTGTTCATCAAAGTTAAGAATTGAGAAAATTTATTACATAAAAAAAGTACGTACTAGGTATAATAACTACGTTCATCTGTTCTAAAATGGATTTTTTTTATATACTAGCAACTCGCCCCGTCTTCACTCGCATATAGTATGCATGTATTATGAAAATAAATAAACCTTACTCTTGAATCACTCTTTATATAAAAAAACCATGATAATCGGTGGCGTCGTTTTAAAGATATATAGGGATATAGCCCATAAGTGCAAAGAAAGCGGCTTTGTTTTTTACTATGTATTTATTATTGTTAGGGGTTGTCCATCTAATCGAGCTTGAATGTTACAGCGAAACTAGTCATCCAGCGGTGGACCCACATCCGTGACAACTACAACAGATCGTCGAAGAAGGTTCTAGATCAGAAGCGTCTCGGGCTCGGCTTCAAAACCGTCAAGCCGTACGTGTACAGCAAGCAACTGAGCTTCCTGCAACACGTCATACAACCGAAGGACACCGACGCGAGCGAAAGAGACACAGAGAGTCAGGAGAGTACTGAGGGAAAGGAACAGAATACTTCAGGTCAGGCCTCGACGCCCAAGCTGGTGAAGAGGCCGTCAGACACCGTCAGTCCTCTGGACGCGAAAATGATGAAGTTCCTCGACTCGTATGTCAATGAGCCTAAAGCGAATAGGCATTTGTCGTTTTTCCACGGAATTCTGCCCACCCTGGACAAGTTCGATGATGATGAAGTGTTAGAGTTCCAAATGGGAGTGATACAGCTCATGAAAGGAATTAAAAATAATCGCCAGAGTAGGTTAAAGGATTGTGGGAGTTGCGCTTTTTAGAGTATATGTATTAGGTATATAATTGTATGTTACGTATGTACAGTCGATTACAAAGATATATTTCAACATTATAAATCAACACACTTGAATTTATAAGTTATGTTTTCTTTCATAACAAATTAATTGGCTTTAATTTTCAAATGTGTTCATACGTAGTTGTAATCGATTGTACCTTTATTAGGATAATTTTAAAGAGATTATATTTAAGTTGACAATAAGAGCCTATGATTTATTACCTATAAATGTACATTACATAAAGTTCATTAAGCATGTCGAATTTTAGCAAAAAATAACTTATAAAATTTAATATAAAATCAAGCTCCGTTATGAGCGTCTCATGCTGTATAACATATTCTTATCACTTACGACATCGTAAAATATGGGATCGGTCTTCATACGAGTAACATCGCGGTACACGCCTAGTACGAAATAATATGATGTACCGTCAGCAAAACTTGTCCGTCGCAACTCGTTCCATGATTGTCACATAATTTGATATGATTCAATCTATATGAGCGTCACGTGGAGACGATTATAATATAATATTGCTACAGTTGCATTTTACCGGAGGCTTCTATATGTAATCATTTGCTACATATACACCTATTATGGGGATATTATTATGTTACGGGCTACGACGAATTAAGTATTTTTATTACATAAAATATCCTGTTTTAAAGGTTAGGTAAGATATTTTCAAAATTACCGCGTCGCTTGGAGAATAGCAAAGAAATAAAACGATGAAATTTTTGGATTTATGTTTGCAAAAATAAATGCATTAAAATCCTCGCTCCAGTTTACTTTATCAGGTAGTGGTTACAAAATACAACACAGCTTCAAACAAGTCATTTAAAGTTCTCAGTTTCGTATTGAAAATAGTAAATAATGAAAGCATACCCGTGACCCGGATGAGACATACGAATTAAGGTCTACGTGTGGACGCGGCGAGAGTCACAAAATATCAATTACACAGCTTTTATTCTCACGCTAGATTTAATTACCGCCGGCACGAACCACGGGCTTTTGGGACGAGACCTTGAGAACAGATATGGAAGTAAGTATAAAAAAAGTAGTAGTGTTAAAGCTAGGTTAAAATTAATGGAATCATTTGACATTGAAATATATCGCAGTAGAAAGCGAAATAATAAAAACAAAAAAGTAATGGTAGTATTTCTGGATGTAAAACTTACCCAAAAGAGGAAGACAACGATGATAATTATAGACAAATTTGTTTCGATAGATATGGACATATAAAAATATAGTATATAATATGTCAGCCTCGTGCTCTATTACGAAACTTGAAAATCTCTGTTGCCTTAATATAAGCGTAAACAAAACATAAGAACTATCTCAGTCCGATGCAGGCGACTATTATATTCAGTGGTTCGTTTATAACGCTATTGAATTTTCACCTACTTGTTAACTTCACTTAATTTTGTTAACTTGTATTTTCAATTGTTTTATCATGTTTTTGTTGGTAAGGATCAATGTTTTTTTTTATAACTACGTACCAAAATTACATACCTTCTTGTAAATATCGACTTAGTACATAATCACTCCCAATAACTCTTTGCATAGAAAACTTATCCTTAACCTATTAGTGCAAGACAAATGATAATACTAGTTTAGTGAGTTATCACGAGGAAATTAATCCCCCCGCGCAGGTGCGCGTGCGCCGGCGCTGCTCACACAAATGGATATATTAATTATGTCTAAACCGCCTTTTTAGTCTTTCTATCCGAAGTTAATAGCTTGTTCGACCATACTTTTCTACTTATTCAAATATGCAACATCGTTATTAAAGAAAGATTTTCTGGAAGACGCTTCTCAATTCTCAGTCATAAGACCGCGGTTTCATAAAATGTGAAAATTATTTATTTGTGTTTTTTTACGACTGTTGTTAAATTGAATTCTATTATTCTAAACAATAAAAAATCTATAATTTGGCGTGTATCATCGTTATAGTCCATTCATACAGGAAACAGTCTCAAAATGGCTGATCTAGTATATTGCATGTCCAGACATTTTATAATATGCTTTATTTAATATTGTTTTATTCATATGTGTTTAATTCTTTAAAACTTATACAGTGTACTGGCCGCGGTGAACACGCGGTTTCCGTCATAGATTGCGCCTGCGCAGATATCATCGTTACCGTCATATAAATCAGTGTGACTGCTGACGGGCGCTGACGGGTGCTGGCGGGCTATCTCCCCATCGGCTACCGATTTATTGTGCAGCTCATTAATTGACAATTATTTAGTGTAACGTGGTGGCGAGGGGGGGGAGGCGGGGGGTTGACTTGATGCTCATTTAGATGAACACATATAGAAACACGTGCATTTCTTAACATGCATGTATTTATCAAGTAGATTGGTGACTTATACGGAAACCAATCTATTTTATAGTAAATATCTGGTTTATATTTTTTATTGTTATTACTGTAAGCCTCTTCATACATCATCTTCCATAATTGTATTTAGCTTAGGTTCAGTTAACTTTATTTGCTTTGCCAATTTACCAAATCTACTTATACTGAAGATAACAGAGAAGGCTCTCAATATTGTACAGTCGTAATTCTCAGACTTTAAAAACCTTTGTTCGAATTTCGCTCGATAAGCATACGAATCTACAAGTTACGTGTTTTTTAAACAGCGGGTGTCAGTTGATATTTTCAGTTCGGCTGCCCACAATGTGTGGTAACCAGATACCACAAGGCACCAGCCCGCCGCCGCCTCGCCTAGAGAACCTTTATATTTTTATTTTCCTTTAAAACCTTTTGAGAGCAGCTATACTTCTATTGATGCATCATTGAAGCTTTTACACTTTTTATAGATATAGAGTATTGTTGAAAACACTGTCAATGTTAAATAATATTGATGATTTTATGAAAATTACTACTTCAATGTATGTGGAACTAACTGCGTCCCGTGGTTTTATACATATAAACTTTCCTCTTGAATCACTCTATCTCCTAACCAAACCACATTAAAATAGGTTTCGTACTTTTAAAGGTTTAAGCATACATAGGGACAGACTGAAGAAAGCAACTGTTTTATATCACTTTTATTTTAATCTGTCGATGATCGAAAATATCTCCTCTTAAATTTATTGATATTCAATCTTTAACTATATTCGGTAGACATATTCATCTCATATACTAAACCCTTAATCTTTCGAGAGATATATTAAATCTAACGACGATTACACCTGGTAAGAAACGTGGGCTCGTCCGGGAATGCACCGAAGGTCGAGTGTCGAGTTACATTTGTTTGTGACCCACGACAAATGATGAGCTTATATATCTTACTTTGAGTTTAAGCCTAATAATATATTATATTGTTGTTGTGTAAAATAACTGATTATGTAAGTTCATTGAATTAATAGTAGTTAGAATATGCAATGTCTTGTGTAAATAGTTTAAGAAAAAATAGCCAAAAATGCCGACATATTGACGAGATAGATGAAATAGTTGTTTATGCTACAGCTAAATGCTTAAATGCGTAGTAAACACTTTAATCTATTTTGAGAATCCTGTATGTTTTATACTTTTAATTGTTACTCTTTTTTTTAAATTTATATAAAAACAAAAATAAGCTACAGTATCGTTCGTACTAACGGGACGTGACGTCAATGTAATAAAAAAAACGTAGTCAAGATAAAAGTCGATATGAGTCAAGTAAAATCGTCATCAAGTCGTCTTTAGTCGAGTCAGTCAGTCGTTTCGTTCTGCCCTTCGTAAAGTGATAGTGAACTTTACGAAGAACCTCGACGAATCTTGGAGCAATCGGAACGGCGCTACTATGCGCTCTCAAATTATTCTTCATTTCTTGGACACTTATTAGCTAGTTTACTGCATGATTCACTATCACAATCAAACATTAAATCACTTTATGCACCAAAAAGGAATATTCAATCGAGACTACAAATAGACGCCGCAAGATTCCCGCCAAAACTCTCGCGTTTTCTCAATATTCACAATTAAAAGGTTGACACGTGACGTCGATCGTTGAACGCTAAAATTGACGACAACTTAACTAAACCGTTTTACTGCAACACTAATAAATCACTCACATTTTTGATGAATCGCAGAAATATCTGCACAGTAAAATCGCTACGATATCTCGTTACGAATACCTGATAAAAAAAACTCTTTGTAATAACAAATCATTACCATTGGCTGTGTTAGCTCGTCGCATGATCTCCAGCAAGGCAGCCGAAGAGCAATAGAGCGTGGAGACCAGCGGCGCCACGTACATCAACACCATGTTCACCAGGAAGTATGCGAACTCGTGCCGCTCGGTCGGCAGCGAGCCGTATGTCACGCATTGGAAATATCTGGACAATAAGCATTTTATAAATACTCTTTTTTATAGTGGGGACATCCTTATAAGATACAGAAGAGTTATGTCGAATTTCTACAGTGTACAGACCGTAACCCTACTGTCTCACCATAGCGGAAACCTTCCCATTTTTATAATAACTTATCAAAGTGTCCCTAGTTGTAAAGGATATAATTTAACGGCTAGTTAATTTATCATAAATATAAATTTCTTAAGTTATTTTTAATAATAGGGAAAAATTTTATATCTAACTACTAAAATACTAATTAGTAGAGCCTGATTCATTAAAAACACATAAAATATTTGTACATAATTAAATTCAAATATCTTATTTATAAGCAATAGATAATTTTTTTTTTCAATATAAAAAAACGGTCTTCAACGTAGTAGAATTTAAGTTTGGCATCTTTAAAAGGGAATAGGTAAATATGTACCTAAAAGTTACGCTCGGTCTGCTTTAGATCATAACTTCACTGAATAGCTATCCTGTTTTATAAAAAAAAAAAGAATATTCTATATACTTACCCTTTGACATCAGGATGTTCTTCCAAATGGAATATAAAGCTTTGCGGAAGGCTGGCGAGGCCGGCGCAGATCCAAGCTATCAAGAGAGCTCTTCGAACCCGAGCTTCCCATGTCACGTTCAGTGGTTTGAGAATTGCGTAGTATCTGAAAAGGGGTATCAGATTTTTAAGAACGTTGCGTCATGCTAATTAAAATTGATGAGTTTTCTAGAGGATCATATTATATAAAACAAAAGGTTTTGACTTACTGAAGTTTATTATCGAACGTAATATGAATAAAGCTTCATATTACGTTCAAATATTGAGTTTAAATTTCTTTCTTAATGTTTCTGAAGACACATTGTCTTTAACAAATTATATGAAAAAGAGCAAAATATGTGAATAAAAACTTGTAGACATCATAACAAAATTTATTTAATTAAAAAACTATTGCCTATAAAGTAAACAGCGTTCATATACAACTTTTTGTTGACAATACCCAATTTGTAGATGTTATACCTGTAAATAGGATGATAGATGATGTCGTATTATTAACTAAAATGGTCCTTTTGATATTTACTTTTGTCGCTGGAACTTCGTTACTATACAAGGTCAGTTCAGACGTTCTATGCCAATATGGCTAGGAAATAATGTAGAGCGTGGAAGTCGTTGCTAGGTTGTACAAATTTTTATAGACATATTTTTCTTCTAATGACGAGTATAAGTAGGACATGTCTGTATGTGTTTCACCGTAGCCCTGAGTGATTATGATTTTGTTTGTTTTTTTGTTCAAAAAGATGTTGACTAAAACAATATTAGACAGTATGACAATTTTAAATGATTAAAGATTTTTTTTCACTTAATTAAAAAATATCAGATACATGAAGTTTGAATAAGACAGTGTTAAATTCAATCCATTACAAATATTTTAATATAACGTTTAATGACTTTGAAGTAACTTATACAATGCCGTTCTCTTAGACTTTCAAAAGCAATATACTAACTTAATAGGCATGATTGATGAACGGTAAAGTTTCATCAAAACATCTTTATATTTAAATAAACCTAATACCTATGTTTACTATATGTCAGAACAATACTAACATAATATGACGATAAAAAAAATCTTTCTTTTTACGACCAAATTATGAAATGCAATCAATTTTAAGTAATTCTATATATAATAAAAGTAATAATTAGTAATTTTATATATTTATTTATTGAAGTAAATATAATTTAAAGAAAAAATGTCAAAATCACTCGTATGTGTAATATGAATTATAATCAATTAATCAAACTGTTGGAGCAATGATTTTAACAAAAAATAAACCAACTTCAAACTAAAAAGCAAAAAATAAAATCCCACAAAGTAATACGCATTTTCATTTAGTATATAGAAATGATTTAATAGTTATTTTATAATTAAGATGTCGTTACCAAGTAAATGCTACAACAATCTATACAATATCGATTTATCAATCAAACAAACACTTATTGCTTTACTTGGCGACTTTTTTTTCAAATGTGAATATACATACAGACGAATTCAGAACCTCCTCCTTTTTTGAAGTCGGTTAAAAAGTATATCTAATGGAAAAGGATTATACTGTAAAGTTCACAATATTTAATAACTACGCAAGTACACTAGAGTAAAAATAGTAGCGTATTTCTCTAGATCAATCCATTATATTTCCTGCATTGATACAAATACATTTAGATACAAATGGGAACATTAATAATATGGTATCCAGATGCTTGCATATTTCCGTATGTTATAGATATATGCGGCTTTCTATGAAACTATTTGTAAACAAACGCAGTTGAATCAGTTACTGGGCTTTGTGGGGGAAATAGTTTAATAAACATAATAATAACAATAGTAAGACAAGCTTAAAATTATTCATAAAAATTATAAAGGTACCTTACCTTTTATAGTATGTAGTATAAATAGATGAGTTATCATTAAACTTTATTTCGAGTTTATTAATTTGGCCTAACCTATACATTGTTAAACTTGTTCCTTTGTTCTAGAAAATATTTTGGTACTATTATTTATACTAAAATATTTATTTATTATTCTTTGTACCAGACTATTAAGTGAAATAAGTTTACATCGATCGTCGTTTTATTACAAACACATTACAAACATAACAAAGACAAGGAACAACTTAATATAGCCAGAAAAACGAAATATCACATTTTATCTCAAAGTTTCGAGGTTAGTTTTATATAATTTTTGATGAGATGAGATTTAATACATTTTTTCATGAGAAGTAGTACTCTTCGCAAATTTATTGGTTTTATTTTTTAAAGATAAAGAATGTCTTATGGTCTTACCTATCAATAGCGATACAGATGAGGACGAAACTCGAGAGGTAGAGTCCAAAAGTCCTTGTGAACATCATGAGGCGGCACATGAGGTCGCCAGCCAGCCACTGGACCGTGCCCGCCCAGGCTATCTCCAGCGGCATCATCAGGAATGTCACCTGCACACATACTGCTGTAGCTTAGAGGTCTAAGG
>DWAJ01002794.1:0-16429 GCA_018238005.1 Eurema mandarina
CGTTCAGCAAGTTCAACGTGATTCTTTAAATTGCCATAACTTTTTTATTTATCAACCGATTGACATGAATTAAACACTAAATGTTAAGTGAAGCTTACCACAATATATAATTGAAAACCCCATCTAGGTAGGATAAGCCGTTTCTGAGATTAGCGTGCACAAACAAACAGACAAAAATTCCAAAAATCATTGTTTTTGGTTCTATTGCGTTAATAAAGGTCTTCTATAATATTTTTTCTCATAAATCTTCCATGTACAGACAGCGACTCGTTACGTGTTTATTATATGTACAGATTAGGTTGCTATTATTTTTCATCTCTTTTTCATTTCATATAATATTCAGAGATATCTATTATTAATTGTTACTAAGGCGTAAAAAAAATATTTTTAAGCCATATTTATTATATATACATAAAAAAGTAGGTATACAAAGTTTCGAGTTGTTTTATAATTCTTATGTAGGTATCTTATCTTAAAAATCGACTTCCCGGTTTGAAAAGATTGTTGCAATAAATTACACGGAAAATACATAATAATGAATAAAGTATACGATATTACCAAATAGCAAGTTATGAATAGTAAAGTTATAAGGAAAATGTGTAAGAAATTCGACCGTTAAGCGCTTGTTTGCGCCGTGTAAACAGTTTTCAAACACATCTTGAAACTTGGAAAACTTGTACAACGTTCTTGGCTCATTTTAATTTTCTGCTAGAAGAATATTATATTGACTTTAAATAACGATCGGTCTAATGCAAAACTTTTTATCTAGCTGAAAACCCCTCATCTTCTTTAAGATACTTTTAATTATATATTACATTATAATATCGATTCCGATTACTTTTTCGTATCAACAAGTTATTTAACAATTAAAAGTTGAATTTAAAATCAATTATTATTTTTTTCCTGTAAAAACTTATGCATATCTATGATTCGGTAAGAAATTCTGCTTAAAACAGACTCAACCCTACCAAAACCTCACAGTGTTCCACCATCCGGCTAAAAGCAGTTGTCACACTAACTAATAAAGTAACCTTGATATAAAATGTGTTTAACATAATCCAAAAACTATTAAAAAAACTCGTATACAATTTGAGGTGTAATCGCAATAAAGTGTATAATTTATTGACGTCGACGCTAGTTTCTAATTACAAGTTCTACTATGAAGCCGTAAAAGCAAGGCTTTATGACTTTTGTAACTCATTCGTACTGAATTTACTACATAGGTAATTTTTTATAACCATGAACTAACTAAACATAAACTCCTGGAAGGTTAATAAGGCATTGAATTTATTTTAAAAATTAAATTAAGGTAATATAATAATAATTTTAAATGTCCAATGTTGTCCACATTGGATTTAATTGTGAATGTTTCTCATAAAAAATAAGTTTCCACTGTCTTTTTGATGGTAACTTGGTTGCATTAATCGATATTTTATAGAACCAAGCTTTTTATATCCAGAAATTCTTATCATGCAAATCTAAAAGAGATCATTCTCATAAAAACGGTCCTACATAATACATAGGAAGGATTTAAATTGTGACGTTCCACAATTCCAAATTCCTATCTTATACCTACCACAAAACGACCTCTTTTCACAGTTGACGAAATATGTCAACGTTTAGCGAATGATATTTCTCATAGTATAATGTTGGGTATCTGAGCAAAACGTTCATTGTTGTATAATCGCCTCGTGTCGTTTATAATACCCTTTCTAGATGAGAGCTCTAATGGAAACAATTGTATATATAAACTAATTATGTATTTTGAAACATTACAATCCTTATTTGAGATTCAAAGCTGTTTTTACATCATATATAATATAAATTACGCTTTGCAAATTCAAAGCACCAATTCTTTTAACCTCCAAGTTTATTACATCTGTTACGTTTTACGTGATGAGGTATTTATTGCATTTATTATGCAATAAATATTTCTAATTAATAATTAATATTTTTTCCTAAATTCCTGTTCCATAAAGAAGATGTGTAACGTATGATGCGTTTAAAAATTGAAATAGAAATATAAATGTAGAAAGCTTCAGTATAAGAAAGTACTTAAAGTATTCCTGTTACGCTTGCTGGAATATATTGAAGTCAAATTAGGCGAACAAATGTTATGAAGAAAAGTTTACCTTATTAAAGATACGAATATATGTATTTATATTATGTTCTTTGTAAGTTAATAATCTGCTTAAAGACACCAAAGTTGGAAGCTTTTAAAGAGATTAAAATTAATTAGTCCTTAACTTAAAGATAAATAATATAAATCTTATAATTATTTCGTGGAATTCAAACAAAGATTGACAGAATATGGTATCCCGGTTGGTTATCGTAACATATTAGGGAAATTTTATTGAAGTTAAATTAAACATATAACGTAAATGTAAGTACATACGTGAAACTGTAACAGTTAGCTTAATTTGTTTTCTTTCAAATAGTGAACATGTAACTATATTTTCTACACTGTACTTAATGTAACCGCAGATTTTAATTTAACTGGTTGTTCCCTGAATTTAATGTACGTAGCTTGCAGCGGTCTTAAAATGTGGCTGTAGTACGTACGCTTCCGAATTTTGAGAGACAAACTGAGAATATTATTATTGCAATAAGGCTATACATATTTGGAGATAAGATAGAAGTCTTTATAATTAATTACAAGTGCAAATATTGATCGCAACAGAAGTCTTTCTGATGTAAGTATAAAATAGAATTTGGTTACAATTAATTCAATTTACAAGTGTGAATGGTACTACTGTACCAATCAAACTTGTAAATTAAATGGGTATAAGGTATACAAATTCTCAAATTGTGTATGTATTTTCAGTTTAATTTAAATACACAACTCAGCAATGCTCGGTATTGTATTTATTACAATCCAACTCTCACTAAAACATCATCGTTCTAGCAATAATTAGTGAAGGTAGTATTAGTCCAATTAATAACGTCAGCTCGTTCTCCAATAATTGCTTTTGAGTTCGTTAACTTCTTAAAATAGAAGCTGCAATGCTTTGTTTCTTTTAATTCCCATTTAATTCCCTTAACGACTACATTTTAGTGTTTGGATTTGAATTTATTATTAAGACGTGATTAGAAGTAATTGTAGTAGTACCAATAAAGATTAGTGTATAAAGATAAGATTACTTTTATATATTTTTTGTTGTTTAACAGGTAAATATTCACCCATTATGCTGTTCAAGAGCTTTTTACTCATTTAAGCGCAAACATGTCAAATTCATGAAATTTATATCAGTATAAGTAGTATAAGTTTATTTTTCTAAACAAATATTCGACTTTTCACAGCCTCTACTTTTTAATTATTTTTCTGTAATGATGTACTGTGCAATATTATTAAGGAATCAAATCTATGGAATATATCCTGTTGTCAGTAAATTAAGAAGGTGACGCGTAAAAAATCCTACGTAATTTGTATTTAAAATTCTGTCTCAGAAATCGATATTTATCGTCAATTTAAGTGTATTGAAAGCACATTACGATATGATATTCGTTATAACAGCGCAAACTTGGCATTTATCTGAAAACACAGACATTTTATCCATTTTATGAATAAGATGGATGTTAAGTTTCGCTGAAACATTTTTATAGAAGTTTCTGTTTTTTATTTCAAAAGAGTCTCTCATGCATACTAATGTGATTTACTCGCGTTTCTGAACACAATTAAAACTTTCATCTTAAAAGTATTTGGTGAAGTCAGCTTCGTGCATTAACATATTAGAATTAAATTGATAGGAACATCAACTCCCGTTTACGTAATTATCGTCGTTAAAAAGCATTGTAACTTTTAATGGATTTTTTGAATATTTTTCGTCTTTGGTATATTTTATGAGTATCTACCGAAGACATAAACACACGACTGCATATTTTTTCTTTATTATAAAAATCATAGGAATAAGGTACCTCAATATAAGAATATTGAGGTACCTTATTCCTATGATGGGTGGGTCTTATTTATAAGAATAAATAAGACCCACAAAATTACTTTTCATTACACATCTTAAGTTTCTAAAGCCTTTGAAAAAGATTTTAAATATTTGTGTATAAAGAAACTTTCAGTGTTTCGTAAAATTGATGCCTTCGTAGAATCAATTCGATTAGGGACAGATTATAAACCGCAACTCTAGCGACCTTTTAATAAAGAGTAATAGATATCTCGTTGTAGGAAAATTAATTGAATTGGTTATCAATGTTAATATCAATATTTTTTTATTTATCATTCATGGTATTGTATCATAGGTTAGCTCAGGATTTAGACCGCCTGATTATAACCGACACTGTGTTCTGTAATGGAACGAGCTGGTTTACATAAAAACATTAATGCACATAATTTGTTCCCATTAAAAGGCTCTACGGAGAGGTACTTAGACCTTAGTTATAAATGAATAGCTTCGTTTGATCTTTAAACTCTAAAACTTATATATCTATCACACCATCGTGATCTTTATCAAAATGAAAACAATAAAACGCCCTTAAAGGCTCTTGCAATAAAGCAATGTTCTTAACTCTGAAGCTTAACCTGAACAAGAAAGTCATAGCTATCTAATCAATCAGCCTTTTGCCACGCACGTCAATGGATTCCAACACCTCGAGTTCAATCTTTAACATCAATCTTGATTTACAAAACATCATTAATCATAACATCAATGTGTATTTACAATACCTTTTTAATTAAAACGTTCCATTTATAATCAGATTTAAGTGTCCCCAGAGCAAAACGGCTAACAATGAAAAGTTTAATTTGATAATGGAAAAGCTGAGCTTAAACAATCACCGTTGGGGTTTCTGTTGTTTTTCAACTTTTGTGATTTATAATTATTCAAAACGATCGTTAAGATTTTACTTAAGTGAATAGTTTTCATCATTGCATGACTCTTCTTTATTCAATAATCGGTTACATAAGACGTAAGTAAAATTATCTTTATGTATCTATATTATATACATATACATTATACACTGTATTTGACTTTAGTCCTTATATAAAAGCAGCATTCTTGTGTTGAAAGGATTGAGAAACTCCTTTGATAGTCCTAGTATATAAGCTTAATACCTTTACACATAATAGATCCGATACAAGTCAAAGTTAATTAAATAGTTCCGTTAAAGACTTACTACAGAACTGTGGCTTTCTATTGTCAGTGTAATCTGCCTAAAACTTCCAGTGACCACCGAACTTCTAAATAACTTGAATTTTCCAAGGCTGGGCTTAATCTCTGAAGAGCGTCCGAGTAATCTCATAGGTAAGTGAACTGAGATAATTCCAGGCGATTTTAAGCTGGATCGAAATACGATATGAGCTTAGCTCGCCCGCCCCCATTTGCTGTCCAGACATGTGCTGTTCTTTATAGCATTTATTATTTTGACCATATAAAACTCTTTAAGATATGCATATTATTTGCTTTCAATTCAGTGTAATTTTCGTATTTGGTATCCTTTCATATTTACAAAATGTAAAATAAGATATTTTGCAATAAAAAATATAACGATAAATGTTAATTGAAAAATAAGTTTTTGTATATATCTCTAAAGTATATATGAGGTAATCTCTCTAAAAAGGCTGTTTTTATGATTCGATCGTAACAGTCACAATAAAACGGTTAGCTTATACATTATAATACCAATTGAGTGAAATTCAAAAGGCTAATGTGGGCTTTGAAACCCTTTTTGTGAGTAAAACACCGACATTCTACGGAGTGTAGACATTGCTACCTTAATACTAAAATTGTACCGAAACGACATTTTTATTATACAAAGGCCAAAGTATTTTACAATTATCTTGTTTACGTATACTAATATACGCGTTAAAATGTACCTTTACATCATAATTATAAATAAGGTTAATAACATTACACCCAAGTTAAATAATGTGTTCAAATCTCCCGGAAAACGTGGAACATAAAATATTTATCATTACATTTTATTATTTATGTATATGTTAGGTTTATCTTGATTTGTTTCGTAAATAGATATTGTAGAATTAAAAAAGAACAATATATCTTAACTTACAAAAATTATGACTTCGCATCAGCGGAAACACTATTTAATTTTTATTTAGTTTCCATAATTCTTAAAAACCTGACGAAGTAACTTTAGCGTTCAAAATTTAACAACACATAAATTTTCTATATATTCATTGTATAATTGCTGGCATATATCGCATGTTATGTAAGTCGCATGAGGCAGATATAAACGCAAAGAATATGCGAAGTCATACGATATAAAAATGACTCAGAGTAAATTAAAGAAATAAGAGCGTCTCAAAAAAACACTTGATAACCTGAGTTGTCTCAAGTGACTTATAATAATTTATTCGTGCAAAATGAGATTTTGTCCCTTATTTTTTATTTCAGTCTCTGTTTTGTTTAAAGCTGTGATAAAACAGGGCTTCAATTGAACGAAAATGAACGGAAAATTTCCTAATACCGAGATCGTTCATTTTTAATGTAAAAATATTTGAATTACAAGGCTATTCTTTTAATGTAAAGCATAAATTCGAATTCTTATTTGAAAATTATGTCGTTTATTTTAAAGTTTTATCATTTATGTGATTAATTAAAATGGAATTCAACAACAACGGGAGATTTATGAATTAAGAAGATAATTAATTAATATAGAAATACTAAATAAAAATAATTTTTCGGATAGAGGCAAACATTATATTAGAATGCGAATTAGTAGAAATAATTTCCTGATGCTACTATTGACGTAAAATATTTTATATCGAGTGGAAAGTGAAATGATAAAAGCTAGTCCTTTGTAACAACACTGCTAAAAGTCAAGCATTGACGAATTTTACGCTATATTTCACGTAGAATGTAGCAAGTTGCTCGATCCACGAGTCATGTTTCAAAGCTTTATCGACGTCTATTCGACCAGACGTGACAAATGTAAACTAGGTACAGCTTCTCTTCAATCCCAGCTTCTATGAAATTCAAACCCGCAGATTTTCTTACAGGTTACGAATACGGAACGTATATGGCTCGTTGTTTGACGAAAAATTCTGTTTGGCAGTTCGTTGCTGTTTCATTTGTAAAATAGTATTTTAAATAAATATTGTGTACTTAGATAAAGTATCAGACTCACCTTTTTTCGCTTTAATAGTTTATATATTTTATGATTATGTATATAATATGAAGTCTTCGATAGAAAGAAATTAGTATTTTTAGGTCCGGGGTACCCTTGCCGTCTCTCAGGAAACTCTAGAGCATGGTTAAAATTTCATTCTATAATTGTGACAAACTAGTTTACTTAGTGATAATATTATAGTAAACGCAGCTCATTATAATAAAAAATAATAATGAATTAAGGTATCTAACGTAAGTATAATTTTAACTTGGGCAACAACACTTGATACTAGGAGTAATCCATTAATCAATAAAGCCTTTTTAAGGAGTTTATATTTTACAAATTTTTTACTAAGTATACTTTGTAAACAAATCGCAACTCCACGCAATGTAATCGGGCAGCATTTTTACCTAACAGAGTTCACAACTTTTTGTTTGTTTACGAAGTAAACCATCGATGTACGGAAAAATACAGCGCACAAAAGTTTCTTTAAAAATACTGATGCCATATTCATGCTAAATATTTTAGTACATAACGGGAAGTTTTGAAATACATTTATACATTTTACAACGCGTTGAATTTTCAACTTTTAAATAGCTGAATAGCACTACGTGGTCCGAACAGAACAAAATGCACATGAATATATTAGCATGCGTTGCTATTACGTTCTTGCATTCTTCGCGTACTTCTAAAATTAAGTTTTAACTTAAGAACGAACACAATTTCTTTTTATAAGGAATTTTATTTTCATTTACAGATACATTGTAAAGAAAAATGTTGATTATTTTGGAGCAACTTATGCAACAATAAGCATGAAAAAAGTGTAGTTTTGCTAACTAATTAATGTGAGGTAAGTTTTGCAAGATATTTCAGCCACAACAACCACGACCGCTCTAAGATATTCGCGAGGCGAAGAGTGGGAATTCCTTATAGGCGTTTTAAAAGAGTAAAGGTAAGAAATAATAAGAGAATTATTACTTTCTGGGCTCATCTTACTTATCAAAATTAAGTCACATAAATTGCGATTGGCCATTAAAGTATTCTCTAAAACAAACTCTTTGTAAATTTCTTTTTAATAAAAGCATATTTTCTATACCCTTCAAAATAATATAATTAATTATACATTCAAAATATGATGAAAATGAACACATTATATAAAATTGGTGCTTGTATTATAAAATAATCATAACGTTATTGAATTAATTTATCATAGCTTGTAAAGTGAAAAGAAAAAAAAGCATCCGAGCGAACGTTAGCATGTTGCGACACCGCAAACAACATTATAAGTTGAATGGCCCGAGAATACATAATAAATACTTTTTCATTTACAACTCTTTGTGCGGGTCAAACACGGACAACGATATATGAGAACATTAGGAAAAACAATGTTCCATTGTATTCGTTTTCTTTATAAAACAAGCGCTTGAATACCTTCAAGTTGTTTAATGGAATATTGTATGTGTCTGAGAGTGGATGGTATTTCAGGTTTGTACGTCTTTGTAAAACTAATCGGTACGTATTCATTTTCGATTCGTCGGTAGAATATTTGCAAAAGAAGATTATCATCCAATATAGTCGGGTTAACTGCTTTTAGTCATAAATCCTTCCCTTTTTCCTGCCTTGAATATCTTCTTGATTCCTATAAAAGAGAACAATAAGAGAAATTTGATCGGGTTTTTATAACATATCGATCTTAATGCAATGATAACTTCGATGAGATGCCATTGCAAACCAGCCCAATTCAGCCAAAGGCTGAACTCAGGCTTTACCATTAACCAATGCTTTTTGTTGTATCAAAATTATATATAACTGAAAGAAGCATTTTTATTTATAAACTGACTGTATTGTATAGTTATTACATAGGAAATATAAACAGTTTCCTTACATTGCGTTATAAATATGCCTTGTCACAGTGTTGATGTAGGTCGCCAGTGGACGGATACAATTACGTTAGCAACTCCTTTTTTACTCAGTGACAAATGGTTCTTCTTCGTGTCCCGCTAATTGCTTCAATTTCATTTAATAGCTTGCTGTTTTTACTTCTTGAAGTTTTATAAACTTAAATAAATAGCTTATTGGAATCAGGGCGTTACTTAATTGTTGGGGAAGCAGCTTAGTAGTAGTCAAACAAAAAAAAAAATTTTAAAAACTAACAACAGAGGTTAGATTATTATATATAGTATTGATCTTTCTTTTCTGATCTTTCTTCTTTATCTATATATTATTGGTGCAGCAGAGATCTACGACCAAGCAAACTACAAACTGACTGGCGATAATGGCATAATACACAATGGCATAATATATAACAAGATAAGTTCTTATAACTATGTTAAGACAAACAATAATTTGTTAAGGTATAACCGCAATTCAGAACTCGACGCACAAGTAGCGGTCGCTACATAGGTATGTAAAACACATTTCTGATAAACTAAGCACCTAATTTCTAAGCAGCAATATGCTAAAGTTTTTGGTTAGATTAACACCGTTGCAACCGCGGGGCAAAGCTGGTCTTATAATAATATCGAAAGCGAACTCAGAGCAGGGCTAATTAAACATAACTCACCTACAGCAAGACGTTTTATCTTAAATTGAAACTTTATAATATTTTATATATTAAGCAGGTATGTTTATACATAATTTATATGTCATGCCCTTACTAAATTTTTCCGACTTGCACCAAAGTAATACTGTCGTATAGAAACTTGTCATTTCATTATGGCATCAAAGATGTTATTCGGTTTTGTTTGATAAGCGGTAGATACGGACGTGAATTCGATTTTCAACTTCTTTTACCCTTTTCTGTATTTCCGAATTTGTTTTAATTATTTTCTTTTATTTTATTTTAAAAGGCACTCAACGCATTCGCAAAGCTCAACTTAATTTTGCAAGGTGGTTGCTTATCATCAAGCAAATCTCAGGTATCCGCCGTAACATAAAAAATAACTTTTTGTTGTTATTAAAAAGAAAATTTTATAAAAGAAAATGTTTACTTATACCAGATTCCTCGTTAAAACTCCCTCTTTTATTTGACAATTCGCTTTTAATTTGACAAAATTGTGCGGCAGTCGGAAAATGTAAATTATAATTAGTAAGCGCAAATTGTGCAATTACGTTTTCGCCTTAGCTTTAACATTCATAAATGCAAATCGCCAAATAACGAGCAGACTAAAGTATCTTAAGTGCACATGCATATTCATGTGTAAATAATACTGTGATTGCTTTATTGTCCTGTTGGCATTATTATACTATTTTTTGTATAGTATATTTTTAGAAGGCAAAGAAGGAGTGTTTTTTTTTTGCCAAATTTTTGAAAATACGTAGCTTTGTTTCTTAAAGGACACGGAAGATCTAGAACATGAAATATTGAAATTAACCACAAAATTTGTCCAGTATGCTTCTATAATCAGGTAACATCAGAAAAATAGCAACTTTTTATAAGACATTAAATGATTATTTAAGATAAAAATACCAAGTTCATTCATACAGATTTAAACATATACTCTGCGAGGCTTTATCTCTCACAGACATCCTACTACTGACGCTGCTATAAGGCAACCCCCACTGATCAAGTATTTAGGGTAGAAAATATCAAAATTAATATTTTTCGTGTACAGATATAAAAGTACCACACAACAATACACGCTTAGTTATTTCAAGATAAATTTATTTAAGACGTTTACAAAGGAAATGTGTAATATACAAGTGACTATTAAATTATTCATAGATAAATTCTCTAAGCCTATGGTTAGTCTAAGGCTGCTCGATCCACGTTCAAATTAGAAATTCTCAGTACGCTCACCGACACTGGAGATAGCTGATATTATTATAATAATATTGGAATAGTTCAATATTAAATCAACCGTTATTATTGAATATTCTAATTATTAATACTAAAAAAAACGACTATTGTTAAAGCGTCAACATACGTCGCCGTAGGTACATGATAAAATTTTCTTGTGTTTTTTTAACTTTATTTACTTTGCTAATCTCTCCATTTAAATATAAAGAAGTATTGATCATTTGTTTTATGTAAATTACAGTTACTTCTACATACCTCTATTAAACAAAAAAAGAAATACCTTTGTTTCTAAATTGTAAATAATATTTAAAATTAAATACTGATAAATAAAATTATAAAGCAAAAGTGAAAATATATTTATAAGCTAAGAGCTATTCATTCACTCTGAGCTATGAATGAATTTCGGCTGCATTCTGTCACATTGCTTTGCTCCATGCTCATTTGCTCCATGGGCTTTTTGTTGTATAAAAGATAATTATATAGGTAAATTAACAATATTGTAACATCGTGGTCATATATGAAGTGTTATACTATATGAATAAAAATGTCCTTCATGATTCCTTTGAAATGTACTCGTTCTAAAATAACGCTTATTTATTTCAGACAATACCTATAATAATATCATTGAAAATTATTAATCTATCTATACATATAATAAAAACGTAACGAGTCGCTGTCTGTACATGGAAGATATATGAGAAAAAATATTATGAGAGACCTTTATTAACGCAATAGAACCCAAAACAATGATTTTTGGAATTTTTGTCTGTTTGTTTGTGCACGCTAATCTCAGAAACGGCTTATCCTATCTTGACAGGGTTTTCAATGATATATTGTGGTAGGTAAGCTTAACTTAACATTTAATTCATGTCAATCGGTTAATACATAAAAAAGTTATGGCAATTTAAAGAATCACGTTGAACTTGCTGAACGTTTGTTGGCGCGGGTTAGGCATTTTCAAAAATGCTGCCCAAAGTCACTTTTCTACGCGGGCGAAGTCGCGGCCACAGCGACTTATTAAATAATTATATATCAACTTGCTCTTTGTTTATATTTGAAAAGGTACTCATTTGAAATATTAAGACTATCAGTGAAGATGAGAAAAGAAAATTGGTACATTCAATAATTGAATAATATAAAACTGAGTCACTGTCATCTCTGCCACTATGTATTCTTAAATCTTTAAGACTGAGTGGTCTTACCAATATTCAGGTTGTTTTTTATCAGAGATAAACAATTATCTATAATTGTTTATCTATAGTTTGGAAAGTTTAATTAATTATCAAACGATAAGAATTATATTTTTTTACATGCATCCACCATCGTCTAAGCTATACAATATACACTTTTATTTATCATTTATTAAGTTGTTTAAAATTTATAAATTCTCTTATTGATAAGTCTACAATTGTTAAAACGTACTATGTAGTATGTACATATTTATCAAAAAAATATATTTAAAAAGTATATACTTACACACAACCACAGACTTGACACACGAACGCACACAGGCTCACTCACACATACACTCTATAATAAGCAAAAAGTACAGATGTGATCATCTCATTTCAAATTCATGAACCAATTCATTTTATTTGATTGATCTAAGATAATAATATTATTATTATCTGTGTATATGTGTATATACACGTTCTCATTCTTTTTATATAATGTAGCAGTGGAGTAATAATTCTATTAGAATTTAAAACTGTGTTTCCAGCGACACCTATGAATAATGAATAATGAATAATCAATAAAAACCATAAACCTTTTGCTTTGTTAGGATCCCGGGACTGATATTGCTGACTAATTAATGAGAGTCAACCAGTGAACATAACTTCAATTATTTTAAATTTGAACTTATATCGAGTTGCATTATAAACTAATAGCGCGAGTAGGCTGTAAACTACCGCCACCTATTGGCTGGTACAAGTACTAACTTGCTTTATATAAAAACTATATTATCAATAATAGACCAATTTTTAGCTAATTCCATGTAACAATTTGTTAAACTGGTTATGTTGGTAACATTTGAAATTGTTCAGGTTAGGTACAATTTTTCTTTAAACGACGCTTTTGAGGTAAAGATCTTACTTTAACACCTATAACAATATGTTAATACTATAAAATTGTAATAGATTCATAAAGGCAATTCATTGACATTCAATTCAACACATCAAGTTATTGCTTATATAATTTATAAGGAACTATTTTTTAGCAAGAGCATATTTTTTTATGATAACTTCAGTGAACTGGCGGATTAGCAATCTAGCGGTGGTATTTTCGATGAATTACGACTTGAGGACTTCAAGAAGAGAGCGTACATCTTTTAAAAGGTCGGCAACCCATTCTAGAACTGTCAAGCTCCGCGAGTGTTATCAGGTGGCTTGCCTGATCGTTTGCCCCCTATGTTACAAAAAAAATCTATAATTCATGATAAGATAAATATATATGCCTTCCTCAGCCATTAGGCAAACCAACATTATGTCGATTTGAATTCTTTATTTCAATACGTTTTTTAATTTGAGGATAGTATCCGCATCGCCGGGATGAATAATAAACGTTTGAGTATTGACATTGACCTTTGATTTCTACGAAACAAGGTCATACCAAATTTTGACGTATGACCTTCATACGACGAATTCCCATAAAATACACACTACTTCCTCTTATTCAAGCATTTTTTCTCAATAAAAAAATAAGTTCATTCAGTACCTCAAGACTATATTACAGATTTTATAAGAATCTGTCCAGTGATATTATAGTCTATTTAATGCATACAAACAATCATACCTTTCCTCTTTATATATTAGTAAATAATTAAGTTAATCTATTAATTATTATTTTTTAAAATTAAACATTACCTACAAAAGGAACCATTTAATATAATTGGCATCATCAATGTGAGCATAAATTGCAGTTTGCGAAATTTCAACAGTGTTTAATTGACAAATATTTTGACTTTATTCCAGCATTGTTCCATGTAAAGGCATTTAATAATTTTTAATTGATATATTTATAAAGAGGTAATTTCAATCTTAAGCAATAAGCTTATTTTTCAATAGCAAAAGTAGTCGAAATAAATACACGATTAACTTACAACTAAACTTTATTTCAGAACACAGTAACTATTATTAACGAACACATTTACACGAATCAATAAATATAATCAGAAAATTAGCTACGTTTAATTTTCATATCAAGCCTGATATTCCTTTTAACGAATCGTACTGTTAAAACTATTGCAACTATGATTAATGCTACGATGCTTATTACTATAGCTAGGACAGTCAGTATGAGAGGCACTTCGTAATATTCAAAGGAGCTGAGTCCTCCATAGGTAGGGGGATGTAGATGTTTTCCTCCAAACTGAATGACATGTTCAACCCACCATACGGCTAAATCCAGTGGCTTTACTGGATGCTCTTTCATAAGCTTGCGTATCTTTACTGCATTTTCTTTGTAACTGCAATCAAGTAAAAATAAGCTTAATTCATGGGCATTTATTTATTTATTTATTGAGTGTTGTACTCAATTCAAATGAATACAAATCACATCATACATAATTAAATATACACAAACAATTACATTAGGTAACAATTTTATCTATTACGCATGACAAAAACGGTGTACATAATTTAAGCCGAAAACATATTTTTAAGACTTTATATTAATATTTATTAATTGAAGAATTTGTTTTTTATCCTAAAAAAATAACAATTAAGAACGTATTTATTCCAAAGAAGTGTTTGAATTTTTTATAAAATAATTCAAAATAGCCCTTTAAAGTGGACTAGCTTGCTACCGAATACATCAAAACCTGAAATTGTGCCGTTAAGTTTGTTACATTCACTAAGTCGAAAGAGAGGAGCCTGCAAACCTTAATTAGTCTTCGTTAGTGGGATTTAAAATTCATCATTACTAACTTCATCATTTGGACAATTGACAGTCAACTATAAAAGCATCATAATATGAAACGTATCTTAATCTGACGAAAGATTCCGTCAGATGAAAATACGTTTCAATGAAATACTTTCAAATGGTGTTTCTGAATCGTCTTAGAATTTTTAAAGAAGCAAGTCAACAAATTTATTGAAGGACGATGGATCTGTTCAACTTTTCAAGTGTTTTTAGAAGGCTATTTTTACAGGCTTCTATTTAGTTTTTCAACAGTTGGTTCGCCTGCTCGTTTTATGAGGACTCGACGTCCAATATAGAATCGTGCAAAAGTTTATTATTGGAAGTCAAAGTTTAGTTTAAAATTAAAATTTGAAACGAGTATAATTTTACATTGAAATAATAATACTATTAAATTAATCTATGACGCCGATTTCCTAATCTATATTAATATTATAAACGAGAGTGTTTTTTAAGAATCTTTAAATGATTGATTCTTTCCCGCTTGACCAACAGAATTAATATTGACTGAACTTATGAAGGCTGAATAATTAAATCACGGAAGAGCCATGCTGTTAGGTTGAATTATGCCAGTTAGAATGCCCCCACCAAATAACGGCTATGGCATCTCATGAAAGAAGTTACTGTGTTCGGTTTGTAGGAGCACTAACTATTACTGTTAGTTATTACAGAGGCTTTATTACAGATCATTTAATTTCATTATCTATTGGGTCGGCAACGTGAGTTAAGGATTTGCAATAGTGGCAGTCTCCTACCAATAGGTGAACCTTCTGTCCACTATCATATCAAAATCACTTCGATGCTTGATGGACCGATGACTTAAGAAAGGTAAGTTTCTGAATACGGAAGGCCTAGAGCTCCTTAGGAGAGGGTTATATCCAGCAGTGGACAGCCATAGGCTGATTTGATGATGACATCAAAATAAGCTTTATTCCATAGAAACGTAAAATATATGTAATGAAAAGACTAATTTCTTTGATGTCTTTCTGTAACCTGCTTTATAGTTATCGTGTTTGATGCTATCTGTTGTCGTAAGTTGTTATCATAGGTAAAAAAGCTAATTAGTTATTCTAAGTAATACAATATTGTACTTCGATCTGATTATTATCTTTCAGTATTTATTTAGGCATCAGATAACTATTGATTGGAGCTAATTTTAGCAAAATTTGGTGATTGACGTCGGATTTAGAATGTAATAGGATTTAAGAAGCTTTAAATTTATTTTTACGGTATTATCAAAATTTTAATCTGATCGTTAGTTTTATCGAAATTCCAACTTCCTGTGTACGATAAAATTTCATAGAATTTTGACCTTTATACTTAAGAGTACGTATATATATAAAGCATTAGGAATGAAACACTGAAATTATAAATTTTAACCTATAGACAAAAATCCAAATATACTACTTATCTTACTAATTCCTACTAATATAATAAATGTGAAAGTTTGTGAGAATGTATGTTTGGATGTATGTTTGCTATTCTTTAACGCAAAAACGGCTGGACTGATTTAGTTGAAATTTTGTATGTAACACGTATTTTATTCATATACCGGTATCTCGTTCCCGGGGGTGAATCCGCGTAGCATCTTGTCATTATATCATCTACATTACATATAATACAAACTTAAAGAGT
>DWAJ01002795.1:0-16427 GCA_018238005.1 Eurema mandarina
TGAGATTAGCGCGTCCAAACAAACAAACAAACTTTTCAGGTTTATATATTAGTATAGATGAGGTTTAAGTACTTAGTGCTTATTTTTATAATTTTATGAGCAAATAATAGACAGTCTGTTCAATAAGTGCAAAAACATAATACCCATTCTTTAAATGAAAGAGCAAACAAAAATTGTTTCATATCAAATATAACACATTAAATATAATGTTGCTAAATGGAATGATAAACTTAACTGGTATTCGTTAAAACGCTAATGAGTATAAATTAAATGATTCGTATTTATTGCATTCATTATCGCGGGAACTTGGTATTTGATAAACTGCTATCAGTGCCAAATGGCCAGAACTATTTATAAACACCTGCTCTATATTAAAATAAATTATGGCAGTTATAATTGAACATTGTTTGCTTGTAAATTTAAGTTATAGAGTGTTTAATTGTATTAATATATAAAATCTTTATTTAAACAATCGCTATACCTACATTGCGAAGAATATTTTTATGACATTTTTATTGCGATTTCTAAGCATTATAGAACCTTATTAAAATTATTATTAATTTTAGGTATAGTCGACCTTCTAGGAGCACTGTCAGGGCCGACAGTAGATGAATTACAAACCCTTCAACCACGTATGGTGCGACGCAATTCTATATCGAGCGAAAACTCATCAGTGGACAGCCCTAAAGTTATATTAATATTCTTCATTGGAGGATGCACCTTCCACGAGATCTCAGCATTGAGGAATATTAGTCAGCAGGAGGAGTCCAATGTGGAATTCGTTGTTTTAACCACCAAATTAATTAATGGCAACACTTTTATTGAATCTTTATTTGAAGAATAATTCAATTATGTAATGTTTTATTGCTATATTATTCCTTGTGATATATAAAAATATATTAAGTTTTAAAATTATATTTAATCATTAATGTATTGTAGATCGTCTTTTTGTATTGTAGATTTACTGCAAATCAATGTTTTATAAAGCAAGTATACATTGTATATTGGGTATTAAAAAATAAACAAACATAAACCATGACTTTGGGTTTATTAAAATTTCGTAGTACTTAACTTTCATATAATATAAATTTTAATTTGATCAGTTTTTAAATAATCTTACAAAATCTTGCATGCTTATTACCTATATATTACAATATTAAAGCTTCAGCATAAAAATAAAATAATATACATATTAATATTATTATTTCTGTTCTCATAAATATTCATTGCTTGTATACTTTGTGATGTTAGATTTCTTTGGTGGAGCAATGGCCACACCAAACTGTTTAGCTAAACCTGTTAATTTTTCATTTTCATAGCCAACTTCATCTTTGTAAGTTCTAAGCATAAGAGGCATTAGTACTTCCAATAGAAATTTATAGTTCTTCTGTGCATAACTAGTATCATTACCCACAGACATTTTTAACCTAGCATTATAAATAGCATAAATACATTCATCAACAACATCCATCATGTCTTTTGTCACTATTTTAAGGCCAATATTTTGTAGAGTCATAATTGACTGTGCAAACCATATTGTACTGCTAGATAAGTCCAACCATGTCTCATTTATAACATATTTTGTTAAATTCAATCCCAGATCAGTCATTTGCACCAAAACCTTGTTTGTTCCTGCCTTTGTATGCATGTTGACTGGTGTCCACTTGTCTTCTGAAACTTTAGTTTTCATCGAGTCAACTATCTTCTCCTTGTATTCTCGCAATGCTTTTATTATTGGAGTTCTCAAGCAGCTATTCAATTGAAATCGCAAATCAACACCAAACTCACAGAAAAGTTCACATTGATCACGCAAACTTTGAACACAATTCAACACTGAATCCAGTGCACACTGTGGTGTGAATATTTGTTTATTTATTTGGCTCATTAAGGTCCTGAATTGAGTACTGGCCCAGACTACAAAACTACTTATTTTATTCTTAGGGAAAAGGCTTATGAACTCTGTTAAGGCATCACTGAGGGCACAAAAAAATACATCACCTACTTGTTTAACATAGCTCAGTATAGAACCTTCCAATTGAACTCCCTTCACATGGGCTTTAACTGTATGGCTACAGATGTCTAAAAACAAGTCACACGCTTGACTAGTCATATTGAATTTGTTAAGTATCTGAACAGGGTGTCGAAAAGATCTCAAACCACCTCTAGGGCTCCAGTTATGACTGACATCCAATTCTTTTAATAAAATCTCTGTTAAAGCTTTTTGCTTTTGTTCTATTTTCTTCAAAATATCAGCCCTCTGTGGATGGGTCTTGAACTCTTCTGTGTTTAATGTCTGTTGTGCTGATGTCATTAGCTCATAAGTTCTTTGAAAATGTCTCTCAACAATAAGCACATCTAATTCCTCTGTAACATCAGCTAGCCAATCAGGTAAGGGGGATATTTGGGGTGAAGGTAACTCTTCCACAGAGAGACTTGGTGACTCCAACATTTCTGGTTTAGGCTTATCAACACTCTCTTTTTTCTTTTGCTTTGAATTCTCCTTTTCTAAGTGCATTTTTTTAGCATTCTCAAACTTATCAAGCCAGTCTTTTTTAATTGCTATACTATTACATTGAAATACTCTAGTGTCAGGAAAAGCTAGCACCTTGAATGCTTGTTTAACAGTACCTAAATCTCTAACATTCACTACAGCTAATGTATTTATAGGATAACTAGTTTGAAATTTATATCTCATAGGGCCACGACGGTTGGAAATCCAAGAGGTTAACATTAAACAATCATTAAATAAATACACATGCATTCTCTGTAGAGCAGTATTTTCTTCGGCATCAATTTCAAGTAAATCTCCTTCATGTAATAAGTATCTATCAGGTGCATCCAACAAATTCATACAACCTTCAACCTTCTCAGTAATTGAATTAAGTTTGTTTACCCGTTCCTCTTCAACTCTCTCAGCCTCTAAATTATGGTTATCAAGTGATTCACGTGATAAAGCGTTATCGTTTCCTAGTATTGACGCTTGAGAAAGAGTAGTAAGCACCGTTCTCTGATCACTTAAAAGATGTGAAAGCTTGTACATTTCGGCTTCTAGGTGGGATATTTCGGTAGCAGTTTCAATAAACTGCATATAGTTTTCGTAAACATTTTTCTTAAGAGCATTAGCTGTCTCTTCAGCTAAGCCTTCGATTTTCACCTTTTGCTGCTGCAGCTCCTCCCCTCCGACGCACGACCTCGCTAACTCTTTGACGTAGCGCTCCGGCACAAATTCAGGAACTGCAAACTTCTCCATATTAATGTCAGACATCGTTTATCATATAAATTATATATTTTCGTTATATTTTTAAATAAAAATCACTATTGCAATCATCATTCGATAATCGACCGACAGGACATTTCAATCAAACCCTTTTATGTTGAATGTTGATGTCAAAATTGTTTCATGTCAACTGACAAGTGACAACTATGTCAACAGTCAAAATGGGTCTAATGTAGAGTATATAATATATAATTATATATTATACTAATGTAGAGTATACTCTTTTTACAAAATACAAATTATTAACAGCATTTTCGTTGGTTTTGTTGATCTACAACTCCCTAGTATAAGGTTCCCATTTTTTATCATTTGGATACGAAACTTTAGAAATGCGGACAGCTCCTTATGTCGTATAAATTACAAATAATTTTCTTTTGTAAATATACATATATAGCACCCACCAGACTACAATAAAATGTAAATAAAAATGTATTTTTCCTGTATGGGCATCCAACCTACAACCCTTTGGAGTAGAAAGCCAAGTTTTCATATCAATGAACCAAGCCGTTCTTAATATTGTTAAAATAACATTGTTTTTTTTTAAATAAAGGTTAAATTAATATTAATATATCGTTATTATTAGATATTAAGGTAATTTAAATTTTTTTGCTGTTATTATTTAAATAAATGTGAACACTTTTCGTATAATTAAAAACTTATAGATGGAACTTATGTTTTCTCATCGATAAATGATAATAAAAAACGTCGTATTATTGATAACTCATTTATTTCATTTGATCATGAATTAAAAATATGATGTAACAATTAAGTTCATTTAAAACACACGATCAAAAACATGCTTTTATTTTATATTATTGTACAATTAGTTAATGTATAGTAAGGCAGTAATGTATTGGCAAGTTATTCTTTTTTGTCAGTCGATTCGGCTTCGGGTTTGGCGTCTGGAGCAGGTACGTCGAGTACTACGCTATCAGCGGCAGCTTGGGAAGGTACTTCAGGTTCTGTGAAGTTGCCATTGCGCTTGTATCTGTAGTAACGGGTGGAGACAGCTTCGGAGTGCGATTGGTAGCAGTTGACGAGAGCATCGCCGTGGTGATCTGGTACAGATAAGAATAATTATACTGAATATCACTATCTGTGCTTTGTAATAGTCTCTTTCTTAAATTTATTTCATAAAATAGTATTGCCTTAAAGATTTCCTAAAGTCCTAAATCACAATTAAAATATAGATAAGCCACATTTTAGTAAATTAACTATTTGTATAAATAGCAAATAATGAAGATAAAATATACCTATATACATCTACGCGCTGTTAACGTACTATAAATAGCAGATACAGTACGTCCACTAGTAATAGTTTAAGGATTCTATTATCTATATCTAAATCTCTATTCTCTTTCTATTAAAAGAGCAACTATCCGATTTTTTGCCGGTTCTTCTATGAAAAAATGCCATCCGAACTGATGGTAAATTATTGTTTAATAATACCATGAATAAAGATATATTTAACTTTGACTATATTTTACCATATATTAGCGAAGTCTACATACCTCCAGGACAGGTGCAGACGGCGATGTGTCTACGCGCCATACACACGGCGCCGGAACCGCACTGCGTGTTGCCCAGACATGGGTCCACGCACGAGTAGCCCACGCACGCTAAGTGGTCCGGACATTGCGAGTCTAGCTCACATTCACCCTGTATGAAAAATAAACATATGTAAAGACCGCTCATGGATACATGAAGGTGATTAAGACATAGCGTAAGATTAAAACTATCGTACCTACTACAGAAAGTCGTGGTAAGTATAATAAGTAAAAGTTGTAAGTTGGTATACTTTTATATTTTACTATTACTCGACTGGTAAATTCTCCTAGACCTTTTGGACTCTTTCTGCATACTTAGAGGCCATAAAAGTGTTCGTCTTAAGAAGAACCTCTTATTTACATAATCTTTTATCGTGCGTGTACGGTAAAAGAACAGAACTTAAATAAAATTACCTTTTCACAAGAAACAAGAGCATTTCCAAGATATCCAGTTGGGCAGGTACAGACGGGACGTTCAGCGCCTGTGCGGTCGTGGCCAGGAGTACATTTAGCGTTTGCTCCACAAGGGTTAGGTTCACAGAGATCACCTGTAGACAAAATTTACTGAATTAAAGATAATTTTAAAAATCATGACAAAGTAAAAAGCATTCAATTTTGAAAGTCATTGGCGTCCGTCTCAATGACATAGTAATGCAAAAAAATAAAGTTTCACAATTCAATACATACGTGCTTCGAAAGGTCTGCAGAAGGTGAAGGGGTCACCAGTCATGGTCTTAGGGCAGGAACAGACGGGCGTCAAACCGCGCAAGTTGCAGTCAGCGTTCACACCGCACGCGTTCGTGCACGGATTGACACAGGCGTTGTACACACAGGCTGGTTTGTAGCTTGGGCATTCGCTGTCCGATGTGCACTCAGCTGTACAGATCCTGTAGGGATCGCCATGGTAGCCCTAAAATTGAAGAAATAGGTAATCAATTGCTTATTAGTAAATTCTATTTCAACGAATGTATATTTGGTTGCTCTAACCAGTCATAGAGATGATGGTTAAAACTCTAAAAATAAAAATATACTAAATTTGTTCTTATAAAATTATAATTGCATAGTATAAAGCAAAGTCGCTTTCTTCTGTCTGCGTTTTATTATTAAGTGCGGTTTTTAATAGAGTTATTCAAGAGGAAAGTTTATTTGCGGTCATATACATTGCTGATGTTATAGAATTGGTCTTTCTGCGTTTGTAGGGTTCATCTTTCTAATCCTCTACTTTCTGCCATGTAGGTCTAAACTCGCTAAAAATTAAATTAGTACTTAGTACTAACCCTAGGACACTTGCAGATGGCGCGGTGCGCGGCGACGGTTTCACAGTCCGCGTTGACGCCGCAGTCGCTGCAGGGGCTCACGCACTTGAAGTCGCGACACGACTGCTGCGCGCCGCAGTCGCTGTCCGAGTCGCACTCGTGTCTGCAGCCGGCCAGCGGGCTACCCTGGACACATGCATATATGTAAGTTAAACCTGCTACGAATACATTTATAATGTAGTTGTAGTGTGGTGCTATGGAGGTTTCGTGGTATGTTGGACTTGAAGTTTATAATAATTATCACGTGCTATAATGTATTTTATTTGTAACAAGATTTGTAGGTGGTAGAGAGGGTGAATTGGGCTGGCTTGCCCGGGTGTGTGCCATCTTTCTACATGTTTGTCTTTCCCTTCCTCTTTCTTCCCCCTTTGTTACAATCTTTACTTTGTTTGCTGTTGCCTTTTCTTTTCCCTAGTCAGCTTTTTCCTTTAGAACCGTTTGTTAGCCCACTTTCGTTGAGCAGCTTTGCAACTGTCTATGGATAGGGAGTACGCTCAGTTTGCTACTATTGCATAGTAAGAGATAAATGTAAAATAAATCCATTATTTCATTGTATAATTAATTTCTTCTAGCCCTGAGTATGAATCGAGGTCGATCGTATCAGTAAAATGCCTTTGAGACTTACTAAGTAGCCCGGAAGACAAGTACAGATAGCTTGGTTGTTAGCGACGTGACATTTAGTGTTGGCTCCGCACGGGGACGGGTGGCAAGCTTCCTCTGAAATAGATAAAACGATTAGCATTCCAATTTGCAATAGATAGAGACAAAGGCTCTTCAGCATCTGTAATTAAAAGGCATAGAAAATAACCTCTTGTTAAATTACGTCGAGTAGTCAACAGATTCCATTGACCACTTAGCATTAACGTGGACATTTTGATATAGTATCTACTTAAAGTACCTAAGCAAATAATTGATCGTCTTTTGTAATGTAACATTTCAATTTTTTTTTAAATTGTTATTTATATTTACCGGGATCAGCGATGTTACAGGCTGTGAATGGGTTTCCGGTGTAACCAGCTGGACACGAACATACTGGCACGTGTTGACGGACCTCGCAATTAGCACGAGAACCGCAAGCTCCTTCACAGGGGTTGATACAGTGCTGGTTCACACATGATTGGGTAGAGCGGCATTCGCTGTTGTCTGAAAAATCAGTACTTTTAAATCAAATCCTACGCGAATCAGTGGAAAAAACTATTGCTTTTATTGAGATACAATAAAAACAACATGTGGGTGTACGTGTATTATATGGTAGAAAAAAGCAACTTTATACCTTCTTTATTCAATGATAGAAGAGATAATTTATTCATAATCGATCGAATCGATAATTAATAGGTATATAAATCACATAGGCAGCTAAGATTGGATCGCCGGTATTAACAAAAAGTCTACACTCACCAACGCATTCAATCTTAACGCACTGCGACAGTGGGTCTCCGGAGTATCCCGGGAGACACGCGCAGACCGGCCGCACGCTGCCGTGCGTGCAGTGCGCGCCCACGCCGCACGTGTTGGGACCGCAACGCACCAAGTCGTCTGATACCGACCGACCGTGCTCGTACAGGTTGCGGCCGGCGTAGCCCCGAGGGTGGTAGTTGTAGTATCGTTCAGCTGATGGATAAAGGTTTGCTTAATATTATTAAACACTAAAGTTAGAATAACAAATCCAAACAAAAATCCGTGTTGCGCATGAATTACGTTAAAAGTTACGGAATATCACATTGAACTTATTTATTTACATGTCTAAAAATAAATGGTACTTCCAATTGATATAGAACTCTGAAATTTGTGAAAAAGTATCGTTAACGTTAGAGGAACATAGATACAGGGAAAAATCTAACTATTGAGCATATATAATTCCTAATCTTAAAAATGGGGTAAGATTTTAAATTGATTTCATACAGTAAATGATAAGATAATAATATGTCTTGATGTTCCCATTACAAAATGTATAATGGTTGGAACCCTCGGTGAGTGAATATTTGACTTATAACATACGTTTTTATTGACTTTGGAAAATAAAACATTGAACAATTGCAAATAATCACGATAATAACATGACATTGGTTTCATTTGCGTAATCGGTATACATCATCGAATCAGATGGGAAGCAAAATAAGTTGGGACCTTGGCTACGGCCATGCCCATATATGATGCGAATGACTTATCGCCCACACTGGACCCTATGTCCTTGTCCGCTAACAAAAGATCGGAAACTTAATGATGTCATTCAATTACATAAGGTTACGCTTTCTTAATTAGGAAGGCTATTTATCGTTATCCAAATCCAGCTCGATAACATTAAAAAAATTACGCGCGCCGAAAGCTTTTCGATTCTGCGAGTTAAAATGAATTATTGTAATCATAAAACACTAGCCGCGCCCCGCGGTTAATCCCGCATTTATGGATGTATAATACACATAAACCTTCCTCTTGAATCACTCTATCTCATTAAAAACTGCATGAAAGTCGGTTGCGTAAATTTAAGCATACATAGGGGACAGACAGAAGAATGAAACGACTTATATGTATATATACTATGTAATGATAATTCGCAATTTTGATTTGTAGATTGTTGGCTATCGAAAATATGTCATGTAGATATTTATAAAAGAAGTTGTAGATATGTGTATCACATTTTATGTAAGGAAGTCAGGTTTAAGCCAGGTATTACAGGATATTTTGATGTCTTAATGCTGACTCAAGGTATTTACCTTGTGTAAGTAAATACGAGAATTCTAAGAAACGTACAGTGCTTGAATAAATATATTTTTCCCCAAAAACGGTTAGATTTGTTTTTGTTTCTAAGAATGTGTGACATTCCATGACCACTTATTTTAGGTACATGAGTAAAATTATAATAAGCAAACTGGTTATAATTTTATTATGAACTAAACGTTGGCGTAGTATTTTTTTTAAATATGTTGTTGTCTATGATATATTATGTTCAATTAAAACACGCGGAACAACCTACTAAGGCTGTAGGCATAAATTAATAACTATTATGGCTCAGTAGTACATATTATTAATTCCATAATACATAACAGTAAGGCGTATTTTAAATGAGCAAATTAGTTTTATTAACTTACCATCAGAGCCCGATGCTAGGGCTAAAAGCACCAAAGGTGCTATGAAGAAATACTTTTCAAGCATCTGAAATGATAAAAATTACAATACATTTTTTAATGTTCGTAATGATACGTCGCGTTGGTCCGTCTTTAAATTAAAGTTAAAAGTTTAAAGACTAAGTTGGTTCAAATTCAATGGGTTTTAATGAATTTTAAATTTATTATGTCTTCATAATGTTATCTAAAATTTAGAATTCTAACAAGTCTAATTTAGACTCTATCCTGAATTAAGAAAGTTAGTTACGACCGTGCCGCTTTTTAGCTCTACTTGGCGAAAAATTTCTCTGGAAGTCTGTAAATTCTTATGATTGTTCAGCTGCTAGGTTTAACTAAAGCTCGTAAAATATTTATATATCTATATATAATATTTATATATCTAATCTATAGCTATCTGTAATAAAATAAATTATATATTTTACCGTTTTGTATATCACTTCACTTTGTAACACCAAACACTTAAAGCTATCAAATTAATATAATTTTTGATAAATAAATGTGGATCTGTCCACCACACTTACATCTGTTCGTCTGATTGTCGAGATGAGGATAACGCGCCTTCGAGATAGGTGGTGTGTCCTTATACCAGAATGCGCCTACGCCTTTTTGAATTCGCATCACTCGTTACTGCTAAAATCTACACGATTAATTTATTGATTTTAATATTGTCATATTTTGTATTCGTGAATAATTTATGGACTCGTATCCGCCTTAGATTATTATTAGCCGCTCTTGTGTTGTTTTGCTTTTTTATAAGAAGACAAAGATGCGAAAGTAGGTATGAACTTACAAAGCATATCGGAGGTCTAGGAAACTATAACGATTAAGTTCTATCTAGGTATGTAAATATACCGAGATAGAACTTAATCGTTCTCTCAAATAATCTCTCACCCTCAAATAGCCGAACAATGTTTGCCATATGGAAAAAACAGATCAAGTTTAATGCTATTACTTTCCGTTTTCCTTATTCTGCATATACTTAGAAGATGATTTAAAAAAAAGATTAAAATTACGATTCATGGCACTTAATACCTATGAGTGCCTTGGATCCTAATTATAACTGACGTTTCTTAAAGAGGAATTAAATTTGATCTAGTTTAGAATATAGCACGCGGGCTTAAACTTAAATAAAATAATATAATATTGGTTGGTACGTTCAGTCGACTACAAAACAAAAATCTTTCAGTGGTTGAATTGGGGTTCCCTGTAGTTTGAAACTTACTAGTTTTAAGGATTTTTTGTTCTTTTGTCATATGTTTTTAAACTGATAAAATTTACAAGGACGAAGAAAAACAAACACAAATTTTCTCTTTTTCATTCATAGAAATTAATTTGATTTTATAATTATAAATTATATACGTTTGTATAGGTAGATAATATATGACCAGTAAACGTTATTACCAAATGAGTCAGGGTTACAAAAATATACGTAATGTTAACATTACACTTTCGCGCCTCATTTGGTTACCTTCTAAGTATATAGTACTTAAGCTTTGCATGATAATGACGTCATTTTATTTGCAATAAACTTTTAAGTGAAGATTAAGATTATTTTTTCTTAATTAATTAATTGATATGATCTTTATCTTGGTTGAAAACTTTTTAAATTTGCATAACAAGGAGTCTTAACTCTAATTTGAAAAATTAATAAGTGAGTAAACTACGATAACCGCGATCAACACAAATGCTTTGAAGTATTTTTAGATTAGATGGGTAATGTTATTATTTATTCTTGGCAAGCCTTACTCGGGCACAACCGCGGGTCACGGCTTCCATCACGGCATATGTACATGAAAGTCAAATGCAACGCATACTAGAACCTAATGCATATTGTATTCCTTCTATTGTTTATTGCGGTTTCAAACGCATAGAACCGATCCAATTTTTCGCTGTTTATATGCAAGTCTGGAAGGTGGAAAATTCACAAACTAAATCACTTCTAAATAGGTTTGTACAAGTATGAATTAAAAGCAATAAAATACACTGAATAATATTACAAGATTTTTTAACTTTTTTGATAATTTACATTAACTATTCAGTGCCTATTTAAATCAACTTTTCTTCTATAGATAGTTTAAAGGTATGAAATATTAAAAAAACCTTCGTTTGCGGGCAAAACCGCGTTTTGCAGCGATTAAAAAAATATAAGTTTCGAAAAATATAAACAATTAAGTATATTAAAAACATCAACATAAATCTCTTCCATTTCAGGCGAATAAAAGATTAACTCGAAGAAGATCCGATTTGAACAACAGATTTGTTAAGTTATTGATCTAAATATCAACATTTGCATGTAAATATGGATGTTGATATAGGACAGATTATTTTCTTGGGTAGTAACTGAGTCATACGACCCACATATAAGTTACGTAAGCTAATTTATCAATAATCAAACTTGTTTTTCAACAGTTAATGACATTTTATTTTAGAGATAAAAAATAAATTAATATACGCAAACACCTCTTACATTATATTTTCAATGGGTATGAGAGGAAACTATTCTATAACTGTCTGTCTGTCTGTCCGTTCATCACACTAAAACTAATAAACCGATTAGAACGAAATTTGTTACACAGTCTAAAGCTTGTAAAAAAACATAAAAAAGCGGCCTCTATTTTTTTGTACGTAATAAGTAAAGTATATTTTGATAAAAATAATGAAAAAAATATGCAATAATGCTTATTACTTGACAATTAACTTAGAGTACCTTCGAATTGAAACTGGGTGATAATATATATTGTTTTATAAGCAACTATTGCTTTTTTTCATACACAGTACCTACACTGCAGAACGCAATAAGAGTAAGGTAAACGAAGCAGGCTATAATATTATCATCGTTTAACGAACTATCATTATCAAGCATAAAATTCACCTACGTATATTGCTATATATGACGATTTCCTTATAAGTTTATATTTATTTACGCCCAAAATATACCCAAAAAATTAATAAATGCCTGGGATTATGTATCTGTACTATAATGTTCGTGATTTTATGAGCTAATTATTACATATTATAATATCATTGCATAGTATAAATTAATCACTACATAAACAAAGTATGCATGCTAAAACATTGTATGCATGCTAATCATTACATAAACAAAGTATGCATGCATAAATCTTTAAAAGTACGCAACCAATTTTCAGGATAAAGTGATTTAAAAGGAAAGTTTAATACCTGCATAAAACATGCGTGCGAGGCCGGGGTTGGTCGCAAGTATTATATATATTACTTATGTAAATAAAACGGCTTTTTCGGTTTCGGTCTAATCCTATTGTTGAATTAATTCGAAATAAATTTTTAAACGTTTTTTAAAAAGTCATTTTCTAAATCTCTCAAGCAGCAACAGCTGATTGTATTGACAATGTCAATATTGACATTTAATAAAGATCATACATGTTTTTTATATGACAATCTTGTGATTTTTCCCGTGAGAAATGTAATGACGGATAATGAACAAAGCAAATCTTAATTATATTCTAAAATAAATAGTTCTATTTATCCCGCCCATATACGAAAAATGTCCGCAAGCAAATTAGATGCAGTTTATCGAAGTATACTCATAACAAAGTTTTTCACTAAAGGTTGGGGAAAACCAGAAAACTTACGTAGGTGAGGTTGTTGATATATTATAAGAGTATTGATACCTATATAGAGAAATATATATACTTTATAATACTTCAGTCTTCAACAAATAAAAGTCAAGCTTTCATTTATAACTTTTGTTTTTAGGTTATTTGAATTTAGAAAAGTTGTATCCAACCGAGATGAATGTTTTAAATTGGTGGAAAGGGACTATCCGGTTACTATTACCAAGGTTCGTGCAGAAAGTATTTTATTTCCTGTTTTATAATCATACTTTTTTATTATAATATGTATTTAACCTTCAAAGTTTTCCTGAGCAAACTATACTGATACTTCAATCAAAGATTTAAAGCAGATACATATTTCGATTATCTCTTTTAATAAAATTAATATAAATAAAATGTGTGATATTTGTAGGAACAAAATTTGTCTGATTGCCGTCTACTCGAAGGATATTTCTTGACACCACTGGAGAAACATCTGCCCGGAATAGTGCCAAAAATAGCACAAAAAGCACATTTTCAGATGCTATTACCCCTTCATTGGCCTGAACCAAATTGTAAGCCTGTCTGCCTGCATTTAGCAGGAACTGGAGACCATGTAAGTTTTATTATAATGATCTCAAATATTATGTAACTCTGTAAACCGACCAACCATAACCAACTATGAATCCTTGTACTTTGCAATTATAAGATTTCTATAATGATTTAAATACAATTTTTTTTATAAGAAATGTTAGAAATGAACAATTTTAATGTCTATATTATTATATGTGTTATACAATACTTTGAAATATTATATATTTTGATATAGTATTTCTGGAGGAGAAGAAATTTAATGGTCAAACCGTTGCTCAAAGAAGCTAAAATTGGAGGTATTATACTTGAAAATCCTTTTTATGGACTTCGTAAGCCCACAGATCAAATGTAAGTTAATTAGACTTAAAATTGATTATTTTATGAAAGTAAATTTCGTAATCATGTCTTTATCATAATAAATAAAAATATAAAATACACATTATTGTTTCGCTTCCGTCCGTGAATCAGATTCAATGTTTTAATTAAAAAATCAACTCAAAGTTTCACATATTTGTAATTCAGATAAATTAATTTGTTATAGAAAAGGATTAAAAGAGTTGAAGAGGCAGTTCTAGTTTTAATCCAATACTATGTTCATAAATTATTTTTCTATTATAATATTTACATAATATTTCAGTATTAAAAAATTTCGTTAATTTAGTAAATGTCTAAAATAATACTACTGCAATATTTCAGACGTTCAGCCCTTCACAATGTGTCGGATATATTCGTAATGGGTGGCTGTTTGATCCTAGAGTCATTGGTCTTGTTCCACTGGTGCGAACGGAATGGGCTCGGTCCACTCGGGGTCACTGGCTTGTCTATGGGTGGTCATGTTGGTATTTGATTATTCAAAAGTATATATTTATTGTTTTTGGTGTTAAAGGTGCATAGATATGTGAATTAAAAACACTAATTATGTTATTTAGTTTAGGGATAAAATTATTTTTAGACTAATTTTTAAAATATTTATATACATGACAGCTATGACTTTTGTACCTAAAGGTTATCTAAGATATTTCGTTAAGTATAACAAAAAACATAATCCAATCCTGACCCATTATGTGTACTACTTAATATTAAAATGATAATGTTTTTATTATTGTAGATGGCTTCCTTAGCAGCAACAAATTGGCCTAAACCGCTGGTATTGGTTCCTTGTCTTTCGTGGTCAACCGCGTCTGCGGTATTTTTACAGGTAAATGACATCTCTACCTTGCTGCAAATATAATAAGTGGAAATCTATTAAAATATATAATATATTATTGATTTTACAGGGTGTAATGTCTCATTCAATAAACTGGGATTTACTAGAAGATCAATACTTATCAGATGGTGCTTATCGAGAAAAGCTTTCTAAAATGGTGACAATAGTAGATGAAGCGTTTCTGGCTGGGAAAAAGTTTGCTCAATCTTACTCACAAAATATGGAGTCTATGATTGAGCAGAGTCCTCCCGAAATGATTAAAAAAGTTACAATAGATCCTACTTTTACTAATTTAGATATTACATATAAAGAAAATAATCTAAATAACAATAATGAAGAGGAAGAAGAATTAAAAAATAAACCTAAACCAGTTGCAGAGGAGACTACAAAATCATTTGCTCAAAAGGAAAATTTGAATGAACAATTGAAAACTTTGCTCGCTGATAATAAAATTAGTCAAAGCTTGTATAACAAGTTGACATCCAATAAGAATTTTGAATTGGATTCACAGGATATCGAAATTATAAATAAATTGTCTGAAGATAGGATTAAAGAAGTTTTGCTTAAATGTAATGTTAGTAATAAAGGTCGGTTGGTATTTAATGCTTTACTATTCTAACACTCGACGTTTATAATGAAACAGTTTTGTTTAGTTGAAATTAATTTTGTTTACAGATGCCAAAGATGAGATTTCTCGAAAGCCCGAAACTAGTGAAAACTCCCCAACGCACACACACATTCAATGCTCTCAAATTACAAGCGACACTACTACAAAAGAGCAGGAAACGTCAAAAGTACTAGCAGCTAAAGACACTATTGTAAATGAAAAAGGTACTGAAACAAAGGATACGAATAAAAACCCTGTTACAACAGAGGCAGCCACTCCAGGTAAAGAAATTGCATTAAAATCAAAATCGGAAAGAAAATCGTGGAATGTATCAGATTTAACATCGGATCTATGGGTCAACTTGCCGTTTATGAAATCGAGTGGGAAAAAGATAGACATAGGCAAAATTCATTGGAGGGACAGAGAAGCACTGCAGTTTATGCGAGGAATAATGGATGAATGTACACATTTGAGTAATTTTTCAGTGCCATATGACACCTCCCTCATTATAGGTAAGCAAGTAAGATTAATGTAGCACGCAAGTTCGCTAGTTTGATAGATACTTTAGTATTTTACACAAAAAAAGAAGCTGGCAATATTAGGCTTTTTATTTTTCTTAAAACGATGCGTATATCTTATCCTGAACAGTCGTGTTTCTTTTTTTAGAGTGACTCTATAATCTGTATAAATATTGTATTTTGTTTATTACAGCGGTGTGCGCAAAGCACGACGCGTACGTGCCGCGCGAGGACGTGGGCGCGCTGGAAGAGATCTGGCCCGGCGCCGAGGTGCGCTACGTGGACGCGGGGCACGTGTCCGCCTACATACTGCACCAGTCGGTCTTTAGGTAATATCACTGTTATAGGTCGTGTCATTTATGTTTAGCGCTGGACAAGAATAGCTGCGCATCGGTAGAATCGCGCTCGTAATTGACGTATTGGTGCGAGAAAGACAACACGACTGGGACAACCAATCAACCCCGCGCGGCGCCGTTACCTCGATACCTTATTTTTGACTTCTGCGCAGGTTTCGTTCAGCGCTAAAGATTCGTGACGCGTACTATACTTAGCACTTCCACAGATTATAATATAAACACAGATACAGAGATATGGCATTTTTAAGTAAAGACAAGCGAATTTTTTTTCTAACCAAAGAGCATTAGCCTTCCGCCGCCCTCTATCT
>DWAJ01002796.1:0-16426 GCA_018238005.1 Eurema mandarina
CAATACAATTCTGTTAAAATTACGAGTCTCAAGACGTGCTTAAATTTAATTTGCGTATGAGTATTTGGCCGTAAGAATAGTTATTCATACTTTAAAAAATTAATTTACAAATGCTATTTGTTTCAGTCCTGAATAGAAAATATCTGTTAGATGCTTAACGTTAATTAGAACGGAACTACTGACACATAACAGTGAAAGTTCAAATGTTTTGATAAAAACTTCCGAACATACAAATATATAAGTAAAACAGGTAATATAAGCCGTTAAAACTTTTCATGTGTCATGTAATCTTAGAAAATACATCGACCAAGCAGAGGTATCAATTCAATTAGCAGCAAAACACAAATCACTCTATTCCGTCCTCTGATTTCTTATCAAAACGATCGCAAATCTACCGCCTCAACGTTCACTAATCTCATAATAACCCGCCTTTCAATTCAAATGCCATCACAGACATAAATAATGTATTTCCGAACGCATTTACAATATTACTAGACGTCCGTCGCCCTCGGCTGCGTCATTACAAATGATAAATAGTCGGCACACTTCGATAATCAAATTCAAATTTGGAATCTGCTACCCTCTTTTTTTTTCTTTTCGGCGTGTATTGTGAGAATATTGTGAGGAGATTGTGAGTTTATTAAGCGTGAAGGAAGTATTCGTCGCGGCAGTCACGTGACCCGGAACTGATTGTGGCGGATTTGTATGTATGTATTTGTATGTAAATAGCCGAGGGTGAGATAACCAGGCGTGCTTGATAGCGATCGGTGTGATTGAATTAAGTGTGTCGTTTAGTCTTTGGGGTTCAATGTTGCGCGTTTACCGTTCTATTTGTTGATTCGGTAAGTGGGTCACAGTTTTTTTTTAAATTATGGTTTTAGTAACTTTAAGGAGGTGAAGACTGATGGGGGAGGAGACTGCAAGGGATATGTGGATCTCAGAAAGCACAGTTAGACCTTCAAGATCCCTTTTTGACTATGAGATGATTCTCTGAATATATAGAGATGGCATATACCACCTATTAGAACTGCTCCTAAAACATTTCCTTTGTTAACACATTTAAGGGTTTTTCCTTCGTTGTAATAATACTATCGTTTGTAGATTACAACAAAAAATCAATAACCATTTCCTTTAAGGAATTATTCCTAGTTGAGAAGTTAGATAGTATTGAAAGTGTTCATAAAAGAAATCACTAATAGTGATAAGGCTGCCTATTGTCAAAACACTTTTTTCTGTAATTATTATTATTATTAGTATTATTTAACTTTCGTATTTGACTGTACAAAAGAAACTACAGAATAAATTTTAATGCATATTCATAGTTTCGCCATCGGAATGTAATATTCATTGCGAAAACACAAACATATTCAAATGTATTTAATTTTAGACAATGGCTAATAATGTTTCCTGCGTCGACATAGGGCAGAGACAATATGAGGCAAGCAGAAGGAAAACATTGGTCTCGGTGACTGCGTTTTATAATAAATCTTAACTTAAAGCTGGTTCTCTATTTAATTATTATTTATTAATCTGTACTTAACGAATGAATGTGCTATTCTATACATATGGTTATGGATATATAATAGACGTGCAAAATAAGAAATATTATCACTGGGAAACTCTATGCAAGAAATTATATTTATGGCTTAATTTTAATGGAGTGTCCAAGGACTGTGGCATGAGATGCTTATCTTTGAATCAGTATCCTTGGTGTAGGATATTTTTTAGCTTAAAAAGTAAAATGACGGTAAGTAAATAGATATTAGAAACTGCTCTAAAGAGTTAGGATTCAATTATTTTTGTCATTGTACAGGGCATACTGAAGGAACCTTTTTTTTACCAATAGACAATATTTTATTAAAATTTAACCGGGTATACTTTTTAAAAGTTATTTTTTATATTACAAGAAAATCAAAATCTTTGTACCAGGATAGTATAACCATCCAAAGGTGTAAGTTACTTAACAAATTACCCTACGCCTCAAACAACAAACATCGCGCAAAGCAAGGACATTATAATGTATTCCGCGAATATTGGTGAGAGGTTTTACTTTCACCTTACAGCACTGTAAGTATGGTCCACTTGGGACTGTAATAAATATATTTTTAATTTACAATACAACATTATTAGTGGTCTACTAATCTATTATACCTATAGCGGAGCAGATGGACTAAAAGAATAATCAAGTTTGTGAAAACCATTTCAATATTAGTTAATTAGTCGAACCTCCTTGGTTTATTAGAATGTTTAAATTCAAACTTAAAAGAATTGTGTGGAACTTGTCAGTTGCTATAAAAACGTCAGCATTGTAAAAAATTGTGATATTGAATTATTTGTACTGAGGAAGATTATACGCCGTTATTATGATACTCTGATTTTTTTAAATTTTCTTAATTGTATGGGTCTAAGAAAGAAAGTACCTATACCACGAGACGAATGATGATTATAATTTGATTATAAGCGACCCCCGGCTTCGCTCGCATAAATTGTTCATGTATTATATATATAAACCTTCCTACTGAATTACTCTATGTATTGAAACCGCATGGGAATCGATTGCGTAGCTTTAAAGATTTAAATGTACATAGGGACATAGGGACAAATAACGCAACTTTGTTTTATACTATGTAGAGATTATAATTTAAATTGTAAGGTACAAATGGAGTAAACCAGCTGATTAGACTTGGGTAGTTCGCGAACGAAAGACAAGAATGAACTAGATCATTAGGAAAGCATCAACTTATCTTTCGTTCAGTATCGTACAGACTGTATCTCTAGTTCACTAGTTCACTTCGTGATTCGCCACTCATTTTGACTCAAGAACTACAGCTACCGAACTACTCGTTTCGTTTCTGAACTGAAAGACGGAACTAAATGAATCACGAACGACACCGACAAAAACCGATCGAGCATGAGACTCGAGTCGATAGCGCACCTATCGGCTATTTTGTTTTTATTTACGTAAAAATATGAGACAATAGATATGTATATTGTATCGCTCGCGTTGCCGAACAAGCAATAATATACTTTACGTAACAAACAATACGGTACCGTTTTCCAGAATTCTGTCAATAAGCTATACGCAATTTTGCGTATTATTACGAATTAATTACGTGTATTATTTAATATTGCTAAAAGCAAAATAATACACAGAACCCATTTTAACTAAATATATTGTGTATGGAGGTGCTTTTCCTACTAACTTTTGTATGTACGTAAGTTGTGTATATGAATATGTATACAGTTGAAATTAAAAAATTAATAGAATAGATAAATCATGATCTTTAAAAAGTATAGAAACCAAAATCTGTTGACCTCGAATCATATAAGCGTATCCAACAATAATAGGTCATTTTATACTGGTCATTCATTGAACTAAATGAACTAGATGAAAGATATAGTTCGTCGGATGAGAAAGATACGTATCTCTCTTTTCATCTTATTGAACTATTATTCGCAAGTCTAGTTGGAAACGCAGCGAGTTCATCCACCCGACCCGTAGGGCGTAGGCGCCCGCGCTTCGCTAATTGTAACTGCCGTTACTTGACAGTTGACATCTGTCAGCTGTCAAACGTCATGCCGACACCGGGGTGACCTCACTCAAGCTAACCGCTTGACGTTGCCAGCTAATTCGTTATAATTAATAAAACGAAATGATAATAAAAAATCACAATTAATTCTGACGCTTCGACATATTTAACTAATATTTACTAGAACTATGTCTTCATAGAAAGTATACAGAACATACATTAAGCATAAAATTGGACTTAACGTAGTCCGTAGGAACAATTGTACCTATTCAACAGTATTTAAACCTTTTTAAAACAATGTCAATTCAAAAGTACTATATATAGCCCATTTGAATAGAGATATATCTGACTTCGATGTTGACTTCACTGAGTTCACATTGAAAACATACGCATGATTCGGCATAACAATATTCTATAAACATTATGAATAACAAGTTTTCACTACAATGGTATGTCAAATATATTTCGAAATAAACACGGGCTAGTCAGTACATTTTCTAAGAAATACGAAACATTTGATATTAAATTGTGAAAGTTTCAGAATAGAACAAGTTTCTGTTTGTAGGATTTTAATAAAAAACATTTCGTGTATTCACTGAACGGGTTTTGGGTTGATAAATTGAGTTTTCATTTGATACATAGAATAATGATTTGTGAAAACAGTAATGGCTTATTTTGTTATTACAAGTCCATAATCGGTTTAACAATTTGATCCGGCATAATTTAATACTAAAATGTATTTTTCTTTTTAAAGATATTAATGAGATTATTTGCATATAAAACTGTTAAAATTAGAATATACTCGTACATGATGAGAGAGTGATTAACTATTTTAAAGTACTTACCAAATATTATACGACTTGCCTCTGACGATTGTTAAACTCTTTGTAGCCAAACCAACGGCGATATCGGATACTGCAGTGAAGAAGGTCTTTGGAACTCTTTCCTTAAACTCTTCAATGAACAGACCATGAGCTAAAGATAAGCATAATAATATTATTATTTTCATTGTGACTTGAATAGATCGTTGCTGTATGACGAATGTGCGGGGTTAAGACATCTTTGTGTTATATAAAGACATAGATTAAGAACGCAGATATAAAATTTTTAAAAGTGAGAAAATTTTTTTAGATTATCTTTACATCCATATAAAGGTGTGCACTTTATAAATTGTAAACTTGTTCACATTTTTGGGTCTGTTGAATCGATATTGCAAAATATTTAACTAATAAGAATTTAAATTATTTGCAAGTTTCGTACCTATTATTAATATATATTGATGTAAAAAAATAATGGCACATTTATTTTAAAAGGTAATACTTTAAACAATTCCAATTAACAATATGTATAGGAAGATACAATGACAATAAAATATACAAAATTCACAACCAGGAATAAACAACATATAATATTATCATGAAGTTACATAGTCATCAAATTATTTCTTCCATTAACAAATACCGTATCTGAATTTGAGTCTTTGACTCAAAATATGGCGACCACAAGCTTTGCTATAGATTGGCATTTGACGAGGTAAGTGGCTACTTTTCATCGAAAAGGCCTACATGACCGATGAGTTGAAAGCCTTACCATGTTACCTTCAGACGCAGGCCTGTGAAGGGTTAAGTAGCTTATACATCTCAGTGACGTACACGCTGAGACTGAGGGTTAATATTCATATCTTTTGATTGAAATTTATACTGTGTAAACATATCTTTAATGTTCATATGATACGGCTTTATTACATTACATATGTGATTGGAGTTTCTATTAGAAAATGATTGTATTGTATCAATGGATTTAATAGGTTGATGCTGAATCAAGTTGTAACATTAAAAATAAACAGAGCTATAAACGTATTAAAGAATTACATTCGATATAGTTTTTCTCTTAAAGAGGCATGTTACACATTTTAGGCTTGCGTAGCCAAATGGAAAAAAACGGAACCCTTATTGATTCTTCATGTCTGTCCGCCAGACCGTCCGTATTTCACAGCCATTTTTATTAACTGCTATAACTTTTCTAAAAGACAAGATCCTAAAAAGTAATTATTTATCTGTATTTACTAAAGCTGACATTTACAGCTGTCAGAAAAACGTAACTATTGTGCCAAGTTTGACCTCTTAGTTCATAAAAGACCACCTACGACTTATATTTATATTGTATGTTGTCGTGACATATAAGGCCTTTTTAAGAGATAAACTTTAATAGAAAATATTAGAAAAGAACTTGTTCTTTTTTATCTTTTTAATTTTTAATTGAGATATTGCCTATATGTTATTAGTTGGCTGATGTTGTGTGATATGGTGGAATTCAAGAGTGCTTTCCTAAAAAAAACATTTTTAATCAATAACATCGGGAGCACTCTGGGTGGGTCTACTATTAAATAAAATATAAATTAATAAAAACGTGTTCCGAAACATAAAAATTTAAGTTTTATTAAAAATCACGTAAAGCTATTGAAATTTTAAAATATTTCTGAAATTCCATAAATGCGATTGTAAAAGGTCCCTAGAGTCATTTCACACAGAGTGCCGTCAGGTTGGCACGGAGTGCTGTCAGCTGTCAAATTTGACGTTGTTAAATTATTTACCGACCTCCAACGTGAACTATCGTATTTAATAACTGGCCACGTCTATACTACATAAAGATCTAGTCGGTGCGGTGTTATGATTGCTATTTGGGTAAGAATCTTTATTGTCAAAATGTGGTTGTTCATTATTATTAAAAATATATTATTATAAATAATATAGTATCTATTTACTTGAAAATTATTAAGAATGTGAAATAATTTTTTATGTATGTAATTCCCATATAACGTATACAAACAAATTTTAGTGTTAGATATGAAACATATTTAATATATTGAACCAGAAAATATGTTTCTATTGCAAAAGTAAAATAAGTAACAATAATTGTGCTTCCATTCAGTAAAAATAGCTTGTCCTTTACACTTTAGATTTTAAATCAAAAATTCATGTGTTTACGATGAACATTAAGATTAGAGGTGTCTTAAAGTAACCGTAAAACTTATACACAAAGATCCCACGTCATATAATATTTCAGAAGTGCTATACTAAGCTGAAAAGCTAGTGAACCCATTTCCATTACCTGTTGTGCCGGCCCTTGGGGTTTGGATCTCACCGCGATCCCACGCGCGCACTATGGAACATAAAGCGGTTGGTTCAAGTAATAAGTGTTGACAAAAGCTGCCTCGATTAAGTCATATACTGCTTTAGTAGTGTGGACTTTTTGTCTAAACGTTAGTTTTTTTTTATTATATGAAGAGACGAGTTAGTAAACCAATATGGATAAATGGATCACATGATTGAAGATCACCGCGATGTCACTATGTGAACGTGCTTAAGACTATTGGATGTTTGGTTTAAAGAATAAGCATATGTTACAAGTCCAAGTATTAGTATACTTTAGCTGTACCTATAGGATATTGAGGTTATAAGCATAAATTCAGTAAAAATACCACCAGTTGCAGTTTTCCGTGGACAGTGTATTAATAAGTATTTGACGCAGACACGACACGAAATTATAAATGTTTTAAATTAAATATTTATAATTTGAATCAAATGTTTAATAGCTACAAGCCTTAACTACCAGTCTCTGTCAATAAAGTTTTCTTTGTTGGTTATTACCTCGATTAAAATTCTTTATCGTGTTCATAGAACGTGTGCCTGTCAATAGAAAAATATTTTAATCATTATTACTTATTAACAGTTTATTAGAATATCAAATAAAACCAGCTTATTAAATATGTCGTTCCCGCTTGCGCTGCTGGCAAAATAACTATTTTACACGCGAGAAATGTGCAAGGGAATTTGCTTCTTCTTGGCTAATAAATAAGATCGTATCTCGAAGTAACAGCTTCATGTATTATGTGCAATAAATAATGTAATATGGGAATACGTAGACAAGTGACAGCTACTCAGAGGTGCTTGACGGTTCCTTTTGGCGGTATCCTAAACCTGTTTAATACGTATCGCAAGAGGTAATCAGTTATGAGTTTAATATGTACTATGTAAATTAATTTTAGTTCAAAATAACGTGATGTATTTTGTTATTACTAGGGGAATTTTGTTCGTTAACGCTTTGTGGTTTAAAGGCGTGCTTATTTTATTGTCGTTGGAGAAATTTTTTTCTTCGGCGTAGATAAATTTCTTGTGACAAGACTTTGTGGAGGAAGGCGTCAAACTGGCCGACCGTTAGGCTCCAATGGTTCGATGTTGCGAAGTTGTATATATATTTTGTCTCGAACAAATATCATTAGCGCCATTAAGAACACAGTGCATAGCGGTTGCTACAATGTAGTAGATTTGCGTGAGACTAACATACATCCGCACACCCACACATCACGTAGATTTTTGTACAAAAAAAATTAAAGTCAAGGATCTGAAATAAGAATGTGATCCGTATATGAGCAAAATAAGTACTAAAAACATTGTAAAATAAATCTTTAAGTAATATACATTTACATACGCTAAATCGACCTGTGGTTCACTTATATTTGTGGAGCCAGTGTATGAGGCTGTATGGATAATCACTGTCTTTCATCCCTTGTTTAACCTATTTGCTGGCGGGCTCTATCCCGTATAAATGTTTAACCTTTTATGTTTTACCAGGACTTCGGTAATGTTTTTTTCTTGTATTATCCGAAACGAACGGTGACTTGTAAACTTATACAATCGTGGTTATCGGCTGTAAATTTCCATAAACAAATTCAATATGAAAAGCATATATTAAGCTGATTTTAAGTGTCAAATGTATTCTTTAGCCTTTAAAGGTGGCTATAATAATTTGTATATATTGTGTATTTAACTACTTTTGTAGGTAGTAAAAACGTTGGAGATAAGAAGATTACTTTTTTATCGTTGAACTAATTCCGTTTAGTCGTACTATTTTTAAAATTTTATTTTATTTTTACATTTTCTGTACCTCTCAGGTTGCCTGGCAGAGATTGCTATGTACCAATAAGGTGGCCTTTTGTGCATTACTATTTATTTTTTCTTTTATCTGTATACTCTTATCGTTTTTTTTATGTACAATAAAGTGTTTTAAATAAAAAATAAAATTTTCGAGAGTTACGTAGAGAATTACCAGACAATTCAAAAGAAAACTCTTTCTTGGGTCTTGCGCCTTGATATATAAAAAAAACCAGAGGTAATCATTGATGGTAATTATTTTTTCCTTCGCTATTTGATATGGACCAAAAAACCCTTTTGTAGTATAGATTTATATTGTAAATAAGATATTTATACATCTCTTTAATAGTCAATATATAATGTTTTATTATAAAAATTCTATCAGCATACCACAAAGATGTTTTGAAGCCAGCAAAATGTGAAGAACATTAATATTCTGTTAAGAAAATATTTTCAAAGGAAAATAATATGACAAAACTATAACTCATAACCTCGGCTATTACAGTGACATGCAAAAAACTGCGCTTTATTTTATACCAAGGGAATATTAAAATCTTGTATGAACTGGGATGGGAATTCGAATAAACCTAGCCTCTGTGACGTCATGTTTTCCTGGTACAAAATTGATGAACATTTTTAGTTATAAAATCATATTTGACGCCGCTTTTGAGAAAGTGTTTTAAAATGAAAAGCCCATACATGAATAATTGCGAGGTTGGGTTCGAGACCATAAAACAAAAAGTTTTTATTTTTAAATATATTTGCATACTGTTTAAGCTCCTTAAATACATTGAGCATTACCCGATACTGTAAGATGGAAATTTTAGTAGTATATTTTTATATTATTATTGAGGAAATTTAGAAATATTATTATTTTTTTAAGTTTGAAAATCCAATCATTCTGTACAAAATTTTAAAGAAAAAAATCCATGAAATAAAAGAAAATAAACGCACCACATTTTCTCGTTGCATTTTTAATTGCAAATCCTGATAAATTATGCAAATGCTATTTGCACGTCATTTTAGAATATTCAAGATTTACTCCGACAGATTATAAATCTGTCAAATACGATTAAATTAATGACGCATTAAAATTCAATCTATACGTTCGTCTTTACAAGCAATGTATTATAACTAGTCGTTCCCCGCGGTTTTACCCGCGTAGATCCCGTTCCCGGGGCAATACCGGGATGTAAGCTATCCTATCTTTTAAGATGGATCAAACTGCACACGGTGTGCAAATTAAATTTACAATTCAGTAACTTAGAAGTTAATCGCGGCCAAATAACATTAAGATATTATATCTATAACTAGCTAGCAACGCGACTTCGTTCACGCTGTACATATCCTACCCGAAACTTTTTTCCCTGCACCTACCATTTTTTTACTTAAGAACCATCCTCGTACATCCAGGAATATTCTAAAAAAAGAATTATATAAATCAGTTCACCCGTTATCGAGCTATGCGCTTACCAACACATTTTGCGATTCATTTTTATATATAAGATTTGCGATGTACAGAAAGTTCATAAAATTTTGCAATCTCCAATATCAAAAAACCACATCATACGTAAAAAAAATTACATACGAAAAAACCGTTGAACCTCGCCGTGACAGGGCACCAATTTCGAAGTGTAAATATGCACCGTAAAGGATGGACGGCATATTTTATTAAACTCCCCTTGGCCACCGATAAAACACTTCCTAGTAGTAAAATAGCCCGAGGTTTTGATAGCGACATAGCTCTTTGATTGTGTTTATTTATTCAGAATGTTTAAGGGAGATCCGTAGCGTTAAATGAGAAATTGTAACGACGTATTTTTTATTCAAGCTTAGACGCTTGAGATTTGCGTATCCTTGTGATAATCGCGATTGTTAGTTTAAAAGACTTAATTTTTAAATTTGAGGTTAACTTTGTACAATAATATTAACAATAATATTATAATATTATTTTTTACAAACTATATTCTCCACTCACTCACAAAAACCACCGATTACGTAATTTTATTGTTGATTTTTTCTTGTATATGAGAGATAATTAAGCAAAGCAAGTCTTAATAACACGAGTTTGTTTTGTGTTCGTAGATTTATAGATATTTTAAGGAAAATATAAAATATGTTGTAAAGCAGTTAAAAAATTATATTTGTTTATATAGAACGTATCTATTTATTGTTTTACTTTTACAATAGTATCTTATTTTATTTCCTGGATTAAAAGTATACTTTTTTAAATTATTAATTAAAATTTGTTACATTAAGAAATAGTTTTACACTGTGTACATACATTTACATACATTATCTGTAATTTGCGTCTTTATCACGAAACAGACTAATGAGTGATTTCTTCCAACCAACCATATTGTTAAAACCTAAATCTGTCACAATACAAGTTGTACTAAATAATTGTATCACGACGTAATGGTATCATTTAATCTCCAGCTTAGGGCTACGCACACTGAGACGCAACGATAGATTCATATATTTCTATTTAAGAACATTTAAATATGTCTCATTGGAAAATGGCGTAGGGCCAATCTTATTTTATCGAACATTGATTCTATGATATCCAAAGTTTCTTGACTAGTTGGAAACCATACTTAGGGATTCTTTAACGGTTGATTCGTACACACTTTGTGGTTGGCACTGTAAATGGCTTTCTGCTTTATGCCAGTTCTGAAAGATAATCCACCAATCAGGCTATGTCCATTGTTCAGATTTCAGACGGCATTAATGCCGTTTTTACGTCGCCAAGAATGTGGAGAAGGGCACTGCCTAGCTTAGAAGAGTCCATAGCGATCTCATGATTAAGTGATATGACGCATCTCGGTGGTGTTTAGACCAACTTAACTTTCAACCCCACGTTGTAAGCTTTAGATATTTTTTCTATGAAATCAAAGATACCCTAGGTGTACGTGCATTCTTTTGTTTTTTCTTTATGACTCATTGTTTCTCGGTATGTCTGGATAGGCCACCGGAATGCTACAGGCACAACCCTCTGCCAGTCCCGGTTTGCGTGAGCCCTTATACAATGATAATAGCATTCATTATCTGCGGTATTACCGGATCATTAAACGAACGGGTACGTCATTAGCCCGTAAGGGTGTCATTATGTAATGAATATTGTGCGGGTTGTCTTTTGTGCTGTTGGTTGATTATTCAATTTTTTAAAAAGCGTAAATGAAATTAAAATAAATCTAGATAAGCTATTTACGCTAAATAAATAAGCCATAAGGAATCGAACGGGTGTGCATTTGATCTGTGACTAATTTTTTTTCATATTGTGGAACATTTGTTAATGTAAAACTTAAGTGTTTGTTTAACGTAAGGGTAACATGAAACATACATGATATATACACTATATATATAGTATATACGTATTAACATGTATTATAAATATTATGTGATTTATATTTTGGGATATGATTAAGTAATCTTAATAAACACATCTATATTAATCTATGATAGTACCTACATAGATCTAATATTTAGTAGTTAGTAAGTAAAATAAATAGAAAACGTTTGAAAACGAAAACAAGTACATTAACTTGTTTCAGTTTTCTTCAAAAATACATAAATGAAATATTTATTTTAAAACTAAGAGACTTTCAATGAAATTTGCTATGAAAATACCAAGGTGTTATTACTTCGTACAAACTCATAATTTAATTAAAAAGCGCTTATACATTGAAGTTCATTTAAGTGTTTTATATGAAAAGTAATCTTGGTCTCTCAAACAATTTCGTTCTCAGGGTATTTAATTTATTTCAAACAATTTCAGAAAAGGTTCGTTGTTTCTTTATTTTATAATTATAGTTATTACAATATCTACCCATCGTAACTACTCGATCGAACTTGATAAAACATGATACAAAGTTAAAGTACCTATATCTTTTGTCTGTCTACTTTACACAGCGACCACTGTACCGATTTTGATAGCATTCCAATCTTTTACTGAGACTGGACCGTTAGTAGTTAGTAAGGTAGTCTATGTGAGTAAAACCGCGTGTCACATTTAGTATACGTTTGTAATTTCCTTGTATCATGGTATGTTATAGACCAAAGCGAATATTTATCTAAAAATATTTATTGTTTATTAAAAAAGGCATGCTACGGCTCGCAGCAGCTTACATGTTTATGTCGATATGAAAAATGAACGAAGAATTCTGTAGCTTAAAATTCCGAACGTAGGTTGCAGAAAATTCAATAAATAAATGGCAGGAACCTCCGTGAAGTTGGTAACGGGGACAAAATATCGCCCCGGAGTTTAAATAACGGCGTTCTATCGGCGAAAGCTTTTAGAAAATGAAATCGCCACCTTGGAACGTCGTAACACGCATCGCTGAGCGTGCCTTAACCGCTGCCTTTTAATACAACTTTCCATGTTAGCTTCTAAAGATCCTGCTATCCTGGTAGTTGATGGCACAAGATCTGCAGTAATTATTTTTATGTAATGCAATTAAAAATGTCAACCTGCTTGTTAATTTTTTGAAAAGTGAAATAAATATGTTTAAAAAAATTAAAATATTGAAAGGATCTTGGACTGATTTTTTACTGAATGTTAAAAATATAAGTAGGCTAGCAAACTAATAGACATTTAGTTATTATGTAGTCGGGTTTTTAACTTTTCTTGTTAATATTATTTGTAATTGGATTAGTCACCATATAGTATGTAGTATGCTTAATTAAAGACCCGGTCCTAAGAAGATTGCATGTATTTGTATATCGTCATTCCTTGTAAGGAAATACTATATCTAATTTATACATAGCAAGTACCTCCACTTCGATCAAAGACCACATTGTACTCCCAGCACAATGTATCAATACCTTCATTATCTAACAATCCCACACGTGATGTTACCAGGCCCTTTGTTGATATGCAAATTGTAACCTTTTGTACATCCAAATATAGATATATCACAGAGTAGTCACTTGACTACTCTCATAATTGGCATTTAATATTACAAAATTTTCAATTTACAAAAAACACGTGTTTTGTACGAAATGGTGTTAGGGTCAGCAACTGAGCAGTATTTCTGGTAATTCTTAAACAACTGATAAAGCATCGTCATTATATAGCATGTTACATGCCTTTATAGCATGGATGTGAGATGGTTGGATGGTTAGTATGAATGCGAGACGTAGACAAAAGAAGGTGAAAGTTGAATTAGTCTTTCCTGTATGATCAAAATTATTAATTAAATACTTATTTTGTCCTCGTGTTTAGACAATTATGTATAAAATATTTTTGTCAGATCTTTAAATAGAGCATGTTTAAATAGTTATGTTGTTCATTCTAACAGCCTTTTTTTATAGTGGGGAAATCCTCATAATATACCCATGGACCTCGGGGAAGGACCACGGGTTATGTCGGACTTCTACCGACCAAAACCCCACTGCTTTATACAGCCTGGTGCCAGTCTAATTCAACCTAACGATACAGCCAAAAAGACGTTCACAAAAATCTTAGTGCAAAAAAAATGTTCTCAACAGACCTCGCTTCCTGAGGCTGCTAGTTCGTTTAGACCCAGACTCATTTATAAAACCAAGTGCTATTCATTCTTAGAATTATGACGAGTGTAAGAAAATCGGAAGTCCCGTCGTTCGTACAATCCCGAGGAAACGACTTGTTCCTGTAAAGCTTTTGTGAGCGTCTCGTGTAAGAGACATTCATACGAGACTTTCTTGTGTTTCACAAACGTAATTGCGTACTTAAATGCACTACTTTAAGTTTACATTAACTTTAAGTTTTTTTTCATTAAGGCCATCTTTTTCTTTATGCCGTTGGTTAATTATTCTTTCTTTTCTGTTCGTTTCTTAGTTAATGTCGTTATAAAATTGACCCAATGTTAAGCAATCATCTCATTGAGGTTTTTTTAATTTTTTTATAATATAGCAAACGAGCTGGCGAGCCACCTGATGGAATGTGGTTATCGTCGCCCATGAACACTCACAGAGCATGACAAGTCTGGAGTCGGTTGCCGACTTTTTAAAAAGATGTACGTGCTCTTCATGAAGCACCCCAAATCGTAATTCATTATATAAAGTTAAAAGCCCATATACCATTTTTCAGCCTGTTTTATCTTATCCTCTATTTCCCTTCTTTATCTCGTTTTCCATTCCTCGTTTTTTAAGGCCAGCAACGCATTCACTGGGCTCTACGCTTAACGCATTGTCCATGAGCGGAGGTAGCCACTAATCATCGGCGAACTTATCTTTCAATTACTCGCCATGAAAAAAATTATTGCAGCATTGAGAATAGCAAAACCGCTAGCAGCTGTATAAAAGTATTAATTTTCTAGTTAGTTTCTCGGTATTTAGTTACTAACTGCGTAATAGAAATTATATGCAATAATAATATTTACATTAATAACTGAAGGTGACTTCTTTAATTGCCTTTGATAACCCTATAATCCCAACCATATCAGACACGAACATGATTTTATATATAAATATTATCGTAACATAAAGGCGGTTGATAAATAGCTGGACTTAGTATTCAAGTCTTAAACAATATAATCACTCCGATAAGCGGGGGATCCACGACAATTTGTTGGTATACCCTCCGTCCTACACAAACACAGGCCTTAATATCACTCGCTCCCCGTCTTCGAAAATATTTACGATAAACAATATATAAATTTTCTTATAAGTTTTGTTTGTACTACACCGTTGCTGAGGAAGTGTGCGCTAGAAACAAATTCTCTAGCAGAAGACAAAGCAATGATTTGTACAGTATAGATTCAATTAATGGTGCGATAAGGTGAACAAATTAGCAAGAAATATAAAATCGATAATCTAACAGAGTATCATTAAGAATTTTAAAAGTATAAACGGATTTAACTACGAATAAAGATCGTAATTCCTTCATAAGCTTACGTAAAATTATTTACTATGTCCCAATTTCAAAGGCTTACAGATTATCACAGTTTACAAAATTTTGATAGTTAACAATGTCACGAAATATTTTATGGTCCATCAGTATTTGAAATTTTACGGTCGGTTATTGTCGCTAAGCTATAAAATTGGTAGCATTGTTTTAAACTGAAGACATCTGGCGACTGTTTAATACTAGAAAAGATAAACGAACTGCTGTTTTTTTGCTAACTCTTTCATTTAATATTTTATTTAACGAATCGAATTTCTATTTCTTTCAGTTATAGTATCTCGGGTTTAAGTCCATCGGGGTTAGATCGGAGGAAAACGATACTAATTATTACGAACTGACACTATAATTTATCGTCAGGCGACTGCATCGTGTAATTCAATGCGTTCAATTGGCTTGACGCACACATAGAAACATACATATATACATAATCTGCAGGGCATTTATGTGTGCATGTGTGTGTGCATAAATAATGCCATAACTGTTGGTGCAATGTTCCGGATGTTTTTATGGAATGTTCTAGACTAAAGAAGACTTTAAGAAAGTTTTTATTAACCAAACATTTAAGTAGCATTTTCTTTATGTTGTGAATTGTTTCTTTAGGTATATTTTTTATGTAGGAAAAAGCTATGCTAAATATTTAAAATAGATTTAAGCTTGCGAGGCGTAAAGAAATAAACATAATTCAACTTTATTAATATATTAGTCTCAATATTTAATCTATATTAATATATAAAGCTGAAGAGTTTGTTTGTTTGCTTGTTTGTTTGAACGCGCTAATCTCAGGATCTACTGGTTCGAATTGAAAAATTTTTTTTTTCATTGAATTGACCATTTATCGAGGATGGCTTTAGGCTACATAACATTATGTTGCGACTAATATAATGGAAAATATGGAAAAAAAACGGGGAAAATTATTCATCTTTGAGGGCTTTCTTTGCGTGCGCTGCGAAAACGGTTCAAGATACAAAAATAATATGTATGAAAGAATTATTCCTCTTGAAATGATCTAAAAAAAGTCCGCGACACTATATGTCTATCTTCTAAGATTGACTCACTATAACATAATAATGGAAATA
>DWAJ01002797.1:0-16423 GCA_018238005.1 Eurema mandarina
ATAGTGGGATAAAAAATAAAAAAGAGGGGGGTGGGAGAAATTGGTTTTGACTTTTATTTCGGGTTTAATTATAGAATTTCCATTCGCTCCTACCTATTGAAGATTTTAACTAGACAATTAAGACGCGTCTAAACTTGATATCGGAATATTGAAACACTATACAAATTAAAGTTTTTTTTGATTCTATAAAGTGGTGAGACGAGCTGGATGCCCTCCTGATGGTAAGAGAAACGCCAGCCCATAACCAATGTATATGCTACCCAGAACTTTGCTACGGGCAGGGATGCACTTCATTGACGCTCCCCACTCTGAGTCATCAGATGTTAAGACTCCTTAGCCCAGTAATCTCGCTGGCTACAATACTAAGACCGATCGAATTTGACAAATAACCATTTAAATGTGTCAAAATAACTGGACTTGAGTCAATCACACACAACATAACATCATATTCCTGAGAAACGTCAAATATTGTCATCACACTATTTATCAATAGCATTCAATACAATTCTAACCGAACAATTTTAAACATTATTTTGACAGACTATTACGTCACAAAAGCTTCAATTGAGAATCAATACACTGTGACACTTCATTCATAGATGTATTTTACAGTTGATGTAATTCTTAGCTTAATGGATTTATTCGTAATGGTTTTAAAATATTGTCAATTGTCATTAGGGTGGTGTAAACTTTACTATTGAAAATAGTTAAACTGCGAAACTTCAGTTGTTCATTTGTTAAAATAGTTTTGTTCACAGGAAACTTATAAATAAAATATTTTTAATATGTATCATTACATAACATCTCAGTAGTTGAGAACATTTTTTTTAATTTATGAGAGACAGGAAAACGCTAGTCATAGTGATTGAAAGTAATCAATGTCGTTCATAATCACTCCTGAGTACTAGTAGAGTCTGAAGAGTTTTTCCGACCTATAAAAACTAAAAAATTGATTCATGAAAATTAGGTACCTAAATAATATTAACTTTTACCTACTACAAACAAAATCAAAAGCACCAACTTTAATAAATTGTCTTATAAATGACATAAGGGTGATACGATCGGAACTTATTAATTATTCTTGTTATATAATTAAATGTAATTAAAACGATGTTAAACCCACATCACGTCAAAAATACATGTAAATACCTCTTCGATGATAGATATAGTTAGATAATGTTTTAATCAAATTAATAAGTAAATTGTTTTAACCCTTTAGATGGTGTAGGAAGGGACAATTATGAACGGCTTACGTTATGATGGACACTATTGATTGCGTGTTCTGATAGGTAGTAATAAATTAGAAATGCAATTTAAGTATTAATACTCATGTTTATTTGTGAAATAAAATATTAATAACCTATTAATATGATATAACTTTAGTTTGTAAGCGCCTTAAATCGAGAAAAAATAAACTAAAAAGAATATAATATAAATCAAGAAGATTAATTCAAAGTAAAAAAAATATATTTTTATTCAACATGGCTAAATAAATACTGATTTGTCAGGGTATTACAAAACAATCATCTATCACTAGTCAGTCAGTTTGTCCATTAAGAAGTAATGTTTTTTGGATATTACATAGCAAATTGTAAGGTTTTGTTACTATATCGTAATAATATAAACTGAAAATTAGGTGTATCGCGGTTAAAATCATCCGTAAATTCACGGGCAATGTATTCGGAGACATTAGAGTCCGGTTCAAGTGAAAATGTCATAAAATTAGTTCCGGACTCTAACAAGGGGTCAATTTTACAATTCCACACATTTTATATCGAGCTACTGATTTGATATATTTATGAGGTGTATCGAGTTTCTTTTAATATATTGGTTGGACGATAGCTTTAATATTGTCCTATACTTTTATTATAAAGTTTAATATCCATTGAGTATTGATAATAAAAAGCATCGAAGTATATGTATTCTTTGTTGGCGTCTTTCTTTCCTTTTGCCAATAAATAATAGTACCATAATAAATAATATGACAAAAATAGCTAACCATAAAATAATTGACTTTTTATTTAAATGAATACGTCGCAATAAACACAATTAATATATTTAACTGATGGGGTGTTGCCATTTCTAAAAGCATATTCAATTCGCGAATCCAACCATAATGATACCACAAACAATCAGTAAGAAAAAGTCAAGTTAACAATCAATCAAAAATCATCTATTGTACGTTGGGAGATAAATGGGATTTTTATAATATCAGCATTGTAAGGGTTAAGTTGGGAATGACACTAATACGGCCACGCTTGGATTGTAATGTTGGGGGAAAACAATTTTTTACGTAAATCGAATTTACGCAAGGATATTAGAAAATGTGGCCGAAGGGACCAGATTATTGAGTGGAACTGGAGGTGTTTATCGAATTACTAACGGTTTTATGCGCAAATAGTTTTCAGAAATGCGATAAACGCTTATTGAGTTAACCCTCAAATGCTTATATGGATATAGTTGAACTACTAATATCTATTAAGAATAATTTTAGTTTATGTCAATTGGTTTATGTTATTTAGTCAATGATAAAGTAAGTTGCTTACCAAAGCTTTTGGTACATTGGTAGTCAAAATAAATAAAAAAACGATACTTACACTTTTTGCTTTAAAAATTGAATTAAAAAATCAAAAGGGGCGTCCATTTGAAGTGGCAACAATTCACCGAATTTAAACCTCGTAATGTTAAATGGAGTGAAATCACGACCCAGAACATGTGTACTCGCATCTACTAATGGATTTAAAATTTATTGTATCGCCACCCACTTTATAATATCTATCACCCTTAATGTGGAGTAATAGGGACCAATACGAGAAACACATTTTTGCGACGCTCCGCCTTTATACTTTTTTAAGACCTTAATGTTAGCAAATCTATTTATTTATATTGCACGTGGCACGTGTAAAACAAAATAATGTCCTGAATAGAAATGAAGAATATTTTTGTAATAGTCTTAGTTCCCTACTGGCCTTTTTTTAACTAACCATATTTTGGCAGTAACATGAAAAAAATATTGTTAATATTGTAATTTATTTAATATCATAATGTAATACATGAATAACACCTAATAATACGTTCTGAAAAATTCATCTTTCAAAGAAAATACTTTCATTAGAATATAGCGATGATAAGTAATAATAATTCTGCGGTATTTGATATGAATGACGACTTACGGCAATTCAAGAAAAGTATGTTGTAGCATCTGAAAGATTGGCACCACAGTCGTCACCTGACATTACTTTCCATAAAGTGGCAGAACAGTTGGATAGATTCCTGTATCTAAAAATCCTACAAACATTTTCTAGTGCACTATATCTATAGACTATCTTCACCAATAAAACCAATAGCTCAACATCCTGCAACACACAAACCCTTTTCCATCAACGATGTACGGAAGTCAATCGGCGATGTCGTAAAACTTTACGAGACTTCCTACAAATTAATGTCATGTGACGACATATTGCTGAACATATTACACGTTTTATTATTTCAGATATTAATCCCACAATAAGTACTAGCATTGTCTTGGATTTTTTAATCCGGATGAGTATCTACAAAGAAGGATGAGGAACTCAGTTGAAAATCGAAACGAGATAAATTAAATGGTTTTCGAATTTCAAAATTTCAACGGGTGTTTCGTACGAATAAATCAGGGGCAGAGTTAGGTTGCCATACTGAAAGTTTCAGTATTATGGTAATTATGGATTTTAAGTACATTAATAGCATCAGATTTTATGTTTGATTAAGATAGTAACAGATAATAGTGTAACTGCTTTTTAATTTGGATTAAGTATATATTTTGATCCTATTTTAGATATTAAAATGTCATTTTTAAAAACTATTTTTGCTAATTCAATTATTATGAACGTTTATATCTATCACAAATAGAATTTCTATATTTGTTATTCTTCATCAATACTAATTGCAGTTCGCAATTTCATCGGAAACAATAGCAACCTTTAACTGCGTTCGGGGTATTTTATACCCAGCGTAAAAGTCTAGTATCTGTTGGAACTGGCTTCGTTAAAAACTGCATTAGTCGCGTTTATCTGCGTCGTTAACGCCACTAAACTGTTTATCTTTGTCTGTGGTTTTAAACGTTTTATTACTCTTTGTAGGTGTTATATTCTAGTTTATTTAAATGTACATTTTAAAATATGGTAGGAATATAGGTGGGTTAGGTAGGTAGTATTTTTTGTTGATTGTTATATTTTTTTATCAATAACATTTTAGTGAGTAGTCCAAGTATTACATAATTTGTAAAAATTCATAAGTAGTCAACATTATTAAGTAACTTGAATATTTTCTTTTGGCTATACCATGCTATTTAAACAACTTTGTTTTAGCATTTCTCAATATGTTAGAAGTCATAATGTGAAATACTAATGAAATACGATGAAATGTAAAAAATACAATAACTTTGAGAACCATAGACGAATTTGTCACAATTTAACTGAGGAATCAACATCACAATAATGTGCAGACGTTGCACTGCGGAAGCAAAGTTGTAAATTTTTACAACCCCGGGCGCATTGTACCTACAGAGCGGAGCCGAAGGGTTGAAACGAAAAAAATATATAAAAGAAATATATTTAACCCCTTGTGTATTCGTTAAATAAAAAAAAGTAGAATACTAAATAAGTCATTATGGATTTGTAAAATCTTTCAACACTCTACCTAACTGATTTTCAATATCAATTTGAAGATATTCATAATAACATTATGTCCATGCAAGTTGTTCATAAATAATTAATTAATAGGTTTTTAGAATTTCCAGGATTAAAATTAGTAGTGTGGAGTTTAAGTAAAGTTAAGAAAACAACGCTGAAGGCAACGCTGTTAATGGTCCATATAATTAATTATTTCAATTTAAACTACTTACCTTATGAAAATAAAAAAATGCTATATAACAATTAACAATATAATGCTAGTACTTACAGAGTTCTTACTACGAAAACAGTACGCCGTCAAAATAATCTTAGTTGATGGATGTTTGATAGGTAAAGTTAAGTTTAACTTCCTTTCAAGTGAGGCAGTTAATAAAATTGTAATGGTAAATGAAAACCAAACCATACCCACACCTGATACCTTTCAAGCCCTGAACATACCATTAATAGATTAATATTCTAAGTCTACCTTCCACTGGCGTAAGCTAAGCCTCGGTTCAGGCTATAATCTTACCAATCAGCAATACTTGGCTTCCAATTACTCTTGTTTGTCCTATTAGTGAAGCCTACGACGATCAAACAGGCCTTATTAAACAGACAGACGGAAGGCCGGATGCGACGTATAATCTACGTCGGATGTTATGCAAATGTAGAACTAGGTACCTGGATAAGCTTTAAGATTTTTTATATTATTTCTTTCCTCTTAAATACTTGCCCTTTCCAGTATAGTTACAAATTCCATATTGTAGTAAATCTTTATAAGTCTATCAACATACTAATGAAAATGACTAAATAAGGTTCTTTAGATCCTTTATCAGTCTTGTTTAAGGACACTTAAATAAGTATTTTTATATTAATTTGTTCAGAACTTCCGAGTATCATCAAATTTGCAGTTAACCCTACTTTAGCTACTACATAGTCATAATAGATGTGACTTAAAAAAAACACCTTTATCATATATTTGAGCTTGAAATTTGAATCTTTTGTCATATCCAGTTTCACATATCTTTGCTTTTCACTATACGTGGTCAATTCCTCTCCAAAGTTATTTCTGATAACGTTGGGTTTGGAGCAGTACCGTTGTATCGAAACGCCTTCCGTTTTGGGATTAAGTGCCTAGTGCCTATCTTCAATTTAGACCTGTTCGTTTGATATATGGACGAATATGAAACTAATACAGTGTTTGTATTGCGTATTTATTATTATTAAATGACGCCTAGGCAATCGCTAGGCTCTTTGTTTTGAAATCGTCATTGGTTGAGTGGACCACCATGGAGATTTAATCGGTTTTAGCCTGGCAAAAGGGCTGCTTATTTTAAAGTAAACTTCCTTGTCATTGGCTACCATTAACAATATCTTAGGATAATTCTTTAACCATTATGAAATTTGTTTGTGTTTGATCATTAGAGGTCTTTTAAAAAAAATCGCAGATTATTTTTAAGTGAGGTTTTAAAGCTTAATAGTATATTTTATTACTACTTTACGTAGTTAGAGATTTCGTTGGTTTCTATATTTAAATTTAAAAGATATACATTAGTATATGGAAGATACATGTACGAAGATTACGCTTAAGAACCAGGTTTGACGAGAAAGCTATGGGGGCACCGTTCATACACTAATATAACAACAAACATTACTCACACAACAGTTCACATCGCATTGTCCAAACACTATTTGAATACAAATAGAGAATTCATACTTGAATAACGTAATTTCCGTAACATCCCAACCTCTTGTCACCAAACACTCAACCCTTAAACGCTGGAGTGTCCTCAAAGACAATATTTGTTGAGGACAGGCTCGCCCTCTCCACACGTGTCTAATGACGTGGGAATAGCATTGAAATACGATAATTTGTGGCGTGCGAATCGCAAATCATTCTTGGATTTGAAGTTATTGGAAATTCCCGTCCGATTTGTAAGAAGTGAAATAACAGTGGGAACTTATTAGGGCCATTATCAAATGACTAAATTTGTATATTATATCGTATACTAGTTATAAAACACGCAATACCAAATAATCAGCAAGCAAATAAATCATTTTGGCTAACTGATGGCCTATCAGCCCAGAGAGTTTAGATACTATAAAAATATAACCTTCAAGTGATACATTATGTATTAAACATTATATCCATACCACTAAGCGATGCAGTTTTAAATAAACTGATAATATTGAACCTTGAAGATTATTATACATTCATGTAGCCCTGAGATAGCTCTTTATCTGTTTTTTATTATTTTTAGACAATACCCCGGTGTCTGCCATTGAAATTATATATTATTAAGTGCACATGAATGATTTAGTAAGGATCTTACAAATTAATGGAATTTCAAAAATAATGAAGAAAATCAACAATCGGCAAACAAGCGTCCACTTGGTCCGATAGTCGGCATAACAATAGAAAATCGCTCGTTATCGTCCACTACAATACGTTACCAATAATCTCTCCCTATCAATTATAATTGACATATTCCGTACTTCATCAGCAATTTGTCGAATATACTTTGAATGGTCGCGTGGCTTCGTGTTTGTTTTGATGTCCGGGGTACAATCGACCAACCTCACGTTTGAGGGTTGGGTCCACTTTACCGGTCAGATGAGTTCTTAATAATACTTTTGATTTTCAATATTTAAGTGTGCTGAAATGTTTTATGATTGAGTCAACTCTGGATGTATCAAAAATACTTAGTGGTAAATTCTATTACTATATTTTTATTTTAAAGGAGGAAATTCATTCTAAAAACAGCCTTTCGAACCAGTGGTACATACATGTTATACATATTGATATTAGAAATCATTTACATATTGATTTCAAATACTATGGCTTTTCAAAAATGGAAATGTACCACCATTGCCTAGTTGAGTAAATATATATTTTATAATGGAACAAAACGAAGTATAGGAAAAAAGCACAGTTATTTTTTTCTTCAGTTAACATATCATAGTTATAATCGTGTCAGTAATAAGTCAAAACAGAGAGCCATATGCAAAAAATAAAATATGACAGTTTTTAAATTAAAATGAAATCTATTTACCTGGTTGCTAAAAATGAATATTATTTAAATTAAAAAAAAAAAAATTGTAACTTTCATTCTCATGTTTTCCAAATGAAATCGCTCTCACGACTATTTGACAATTGAGTTTTGTATTGCTCCAATTTACAAATATTAACTTTTGTATAGGTAACACGCGACCGCTTCAGGCGGTTTTGAACAAAAAAATAACAATAACATTTTAACTATGGGTTATAAATAAAACATTTATGATGTTATGAAGGGTTTATTAAAAACAATTATACTTTTGATTTAAAAACTTGTCATGTTAGGATTTAACATTTACAAAGAGGTAAAAAGAAAGATAATGAAGCTCAGGAAATATTCACTAACTTGAAACTATTTAATCAAACCTATAATATATTAAAATAATCAAATCCAATACTTAGGGTACTTTTTTTAAACTGATTTTAAGAAAAGAGGAGATTTCTCAATTCGAAGTAAAACAAAACTGTTTATTTGGTTTTTTTTTTATATCATAGGGGGCAAACCACCACCACCAACCACCAAACAAAAGGAGCCGAGTCACCTGATGGGAAATGGTCTTCGCCACCCATCAACACTTGCAGAGTTCAACAGCTCTGGAGTGGGTTGCCGACCTTTTAAAAAGATGGTAAGTTCGGTACTGTATAGGTAGTAAGGTTATTGTTGGTTATTTGGCCCTGACTTCGAAATAATAAAATAATTATTTAATCATTAGTATATTATACTAACGAATAATATACTAAAGATTTAATAATTATTTTTATTGATGCGAAGTTATAAATACATTGCAAGGAGATAATACTCACAAATATTAAACTGTAGGTACACAAATATAATATTTGTTATTTTTATAAATCACTCGGCTATCAACAACCGCTTACATTGTATCCCTTTAATAAAAATAAAAATATTTGAATAAAACATTGTTTATTGTTATTCAATTACGTATGGGAGACTTGACCGGGTGGGATGTAGCTTGCGGCAATTTGAGACAAAATTTGCGGAAACAATCTGTAAAAAAAATCATATGGTGTTTTATTTGAAACATTTATTGTTACTGTTTAGAACAAGGAATGCTTTTATTCCATGGTGATGGTAAGATGGTTTGGAAACAGTCTTAGAATAACAATATAATAACAAAGGTCATTAAATATATTTTATAAATACAAAATCTGTATGGAATATACGAGTATTTAATATTAAAGACTTTTGTCATTTAGCCCTCATGGGCCGTGAGTAGAAGATTCTTCTACTTATTCAAAATATCCTGTCCTGCTAGTATGTATATTGTATATCCTGGATATACAGTATACATACTAGCAAATATCTTGTACTTAAAAAATATTAATACCTCACTAAGAAAATATACTATTTATAAGATTGCTTCTAAAATATCACTTTCTAAAACATTCCGAATAGAATACTAATTCAACAATGATTATTTCCCATAAACTTTTATAAAAAAAAAATACAAACGCAATTTTAACTCAACAAAACAGAACGTCGCGACAAATTATCGAAGCATACAAGTGAGTGTTTATTCAATTATAAAAAGAGGAAAACGCGAAAATTATTTCTCCCCTCCTCCCCCCTCCCCGTTCTCCCTTCCCCCTAGCCGTAAGCCGTAGAACAATGCGGAGAATGGCACACGTGACCGGCACGCGACGTTGATGGCCATTGATGTACTGAGATGCGAGACTAAAAGGTTTTTAGTACGTGGAGTCGCCTATATAATTATTAGTTTTGTTTATTATATATTTTGTTCTAGTTGCTGTCCGCGACGCCGTCCGCGTGGACTTTCATATAAACTTTGACTTCTTAACACTTTTTCCAGTTAAAAACCTTTCTCAGGCTCTAGACCATGTGTGTACCAAATCTCGTTCTAATCGGTTCAGTAGTTTTAGCGTGATGGAAAGACAGACAGACGGAGGTACTTTCGCATTTATAATATTATATTGTTTTGTATAAATGCCATTACCACTTCAAGGTATCATCAGCCTATTATAATGTTTTCAACCGCCATTCCAAATTCGAAATATCTTAAGCATCTATGTCATAATTTTTCTTTTTTCGTATTATGATTTCTTATAAGTAATTGTGAAGGAAGTGGGATTTTACCTTCCTCGGAACCAAAGGGATCCTTGACTAGTCTAACTGACTGGCCGGCCGTTCCATGTCGAGATGTTGAATGTATGGATTAGCTATGTCTCCAATGAATGTCATATAATAAGCGCGATATATAAAAATTTACCTAAAGCTTATTTTAAAAAAATGTTCATAGTATATTTAATACGCCTATCATTACAAACTGAGAAAATAAATCAGTCTTTAATTTTTTTGTTGCACAATATTTTTTCATCGACTCCACAGTTTTCTGTGCACACTTATACATCTTCCATTTGCGTACATTTGATTCGATCCCGACTTTGTCAGGCATTAAAACAGTGGACCTTGCGATTGTTTTTATACAATTCTGACGCATGACACATACGCGTGACACACAAACACCAAACTTCACTTTGATTTGGGAATGACGTTCTGTTGTTATTTTTATACATGTAATGTTTTGTTGTTTTCTTGTTATCTGTTTTATGTGGGAGCGTGTCGCTGTGATTGACTGTCAAATTTACATTATCACATTATAATAGTTTGAGGCGTGTGAAAGTCATTTTTAAAGTGTTACTTGTAACAAAAATATTCATTTGTTTTATTTTATATTGATGGGCTATTGTTAAGTTTTTGTTTATATATTATAACAATATATATTTTTTTTTTATTTTCTCTTAGTCATTAATAAAAAATTGAAATAAAAACATTAGTAAAATTTTTAACTAGCGCACAGTTGAGAAAACGCACATCTTGCACAGAACACAGTCCCTTAAACAGGCAATTATTTTTACCAAACGAATTGAAAGAGAAATCATTTCGCGCGATTCCATCATTGTCCCCTTTTAAATTCATTAAACTCAACACGCATCGCTTACTTTAAAGCCCTACCAATAATTACATACGTTTTAACCTTCCTTACTAATATTTGAATATGGTTTGCAACCCCTGTTTTATTGTGTTACGTCAGCAAGCGATTTTAAACTTTACATCTTTTGATATAGAGTACTATTTCGCTTATAAAGGGTGTAGCATTTAGGATGATTATCGGATGGTTTAGAGGAAAGAAATTACGAAATGTATTCGCTTAAAAGCGTTATATTTGTAGTGTGTCACCGCCACTTAGTTGGCCACATGTCGCCTCGAGGGCTTTCCAAACTATTGTTCTACATTGAATGCAACTTTCAATGCGATTTGTTTGAACTTTTTCAAGATCAATATTGACTTTTTTGTTACGTAATTATGCAGCAATTAACTGTCTGATACACGAGTATCGTTCGTATATGTTGACTCTTTGAGTGTTCATTAAACTGAGTATAAAGAAAATGGTTTTGATAAAAAATATTAAGTGATATTATACGTACTTCCTACTGCTTGCTTGGGTCATAGTATTATAATATTTTGATCTATGTGCAAATGATTTTTTAATAATGATTTTACTATGATCTCTATAAAAGTTCAAGCAACATTACAAAACAATCTGTTGTCCGTCTATTCCTACTTAAGGTTAGATCTTATAAAGTACTCAATGCATCTTGATGCGATTTTTTCAAATTGTAATTCAAGAGAAAGGAAGTATTGTCGGTATATGTTCACAAATTGGGAACTAGTTTCTTAACACCCTTTATATATTATAATACATGAATTTACAGGGTGTTAAAAAACTAGTTCTACTTAGATACCTAAATAACCATATTGATATAATCCATAGGGAAATAATCAACTAATTCGACTTGGCCAATAAACAAAAATTACGATACGTATAGACTGAATAATTTAATCGCATTCGCAATCAGTTTTAAATTCCAAATCGCTGGAAACCGGATTGTTTTAATGGACAGAGGAAAATGGATAAACCGCGAAATATGTGGACACGGAACAAAACTTTAAATAATTGCTTCGTAGCACGCTTCAGTAGTCACTCGTAGAAGGACCGGACACTTTTGATACTTTTGTTAAAATATGCTATATTTTATATGCATCTTAAAACCTCGAATCGTTTTTGCAAAATATTAAAACCCGTAATCGGATTTTACTAGACAAAATTACTAATAATTATAATTATTATTAATGTACTTTCGATTTCATGTGTAAATAGTCTAGTACAGATTATTACTACAATATCAATTCATATAACCTAAGTTCGTCAATATTCTTTATATTCAAATTAAGGTATTTAATAACAAAAAGAAGAATAACAACAAAATGTACATACATAAAGTACAATGTGTAGGTACATATTATGCTTTAGCATAAAATTATAATCCTTCTTTTGGCTTCGCTGTAGTTGGAAATCAGTAAGCAAGCTATACAAAGCAATTCTGATTCGTAGCACGAAAAAGGTATTATGTGCTACGGTATTATCGCTCTACGAAGAAAAGACTACGCTACAATCGCCAGTTTCATCTTTTAAAACATTAATTTTCAATATTCAATTGTATGATTTAATGAACAAAAAAAATGATTAAGTTTACTCAAAACACTACGTAAATTTAAATAACTACCAAAAAGTCGGATCCCATTCAAAATCCTAACAGAGTAGTAGCTTATAGGCGCAATTAAGACAAGTGTTCGCCAATTAGTTTTAAAAATGGAGGCAATAACAGCCAATATTTGGTGTGAAAATAGCACACTTCAATTTTCAAGTGCGCATAAAATAACCCGTTGAATTTCGATAGTTCGCACTAAGAATGCTCCGGTAAAGGCCAATTAGTGGAAATTGTTAGGCTTTTAGAATGAGAAAACGTGGAAAATTTTGTTCATTTTTTATTTTTTCAGTTTACTATAATTTTGCTAACATATTATAAATGTACGTAACATATTATATGAAAATTTTTGAGAATGTGTCAACGAGTTTTACTATATATAGTATATTTATAAAATAGATATTTTCTAGGGCAAAGCCAAAGTTTTTGAAATTTTTCGAAACACGAAATATTTTTTATATTTGAAATTATTTTCTGAAATAAAAATTAAGACGTAAGTATAGATTATTTTTAAATAACGAACTAGTATCAAAATGGTTCATTCAAAAGCTGAAAGAGTTACAGGCGTTCAGTGGCCGGGGATACGTCATTAACTAATACAAATAAATTAGATTTAGTGCAAAAAATAGCGAGTTCGAGCGGCCGATAATACCTCTCCAGGGACGGTGATGTAGTGGCCTGTGGCCTTTATACAGGATGTTTGAAATATGTTTGTTATTTATTTATTTACTAGGACTTGTCTTTCTAAGTTCTAAGTAAGTACAGTCATACTACTTCATACAGCAGTGGTGCAGTGGTAACGTATACTGCGTCAATGGGTGTGGGTGCGATCCTAACATTCTGAGGTCTGTTTGCTTTGGGAAGGTTTGCATATTTTGTAATTTATCAGTTCTTAGTTAAAGGATAACCTTACGGCCAGTTTTTTAAATGATCGCGACTCAAACACTTATTATTTGATATTGGATTTCTACAAAGCCGCAGAAAGCCTATAAAAAAATGTATTGCTTGCATTCGGATTGGTAGTTACACAAAAATCTATACACAATAACTACTTGTACATAATAATTTCGTCAATTTACAGAAAAACAAGTATTCCAAGCCTTACTAATTTGTAGCCCACTAAATAAATTGCACAATGTCTAAAAGAAAATCCAATTTAACACTACAATATTCTAAAAGCGCAAACAAACCCATCTAAAAACGTTCCCGAACTGAGAAAATTGTTTGAACATTTCCACGTTTGTTAATTAAACGCCAGTCCAAAGGCTTCGTATGTTTCATACGTTCTATTAAATAATTGGATAATGTTACGTTGTGTGCCTATCACTGGTATAGACTAGACTTTAATTTAGTGCTCGCTTTGTTGATTGCCTGTTTGCGTATCAGGTTTTTGTGGCTTGTTAAGGTTACGTGTTCTGCATATTGTGGTATCAGTGAAATGCAAATGGGATAAAAAATTGCGGTCGCATTGGGATAGATTGGATTGTTGGTAACTTTATTAAGTCAATGCGATCGGCGTGTTATGAATATTTTTTGAAAGCTATACTCGTATTGGTCTCTGTCTAAGTGGGGATATCTTCATAGGAAATCAAAGTGCTTTGGAGAAGAGCCGAAATCCCACTGACTGTGTTTCGTTTTACTACAGCGAGTAGGGGTCACGGGTTTACTGGATACTGTTATAAGTATAATGAGTTGAAGAGCTATCAATATGAAACTATTATTCTATTTCTTTAACTATTATTATTTTTTTAGTTTTATAAGTTATAACTTTTTTGTATGTAATATTATGTAATATTATTGTGGGCAATAAATGATTTTTTATTTATTTATTTTATTTATGCCAGTTAGTGTTTAAGACTGTCTTAAGCTAAAAGTATAACCTTTACTTTTTATTTTATAACATTTTAAAGCCAAGCTTTATGAATATATTAAAATCTGGTATTCTAATGAAGTTTAGTAATGTTAATCATATATATACAGATAAAAAAATTAAAATAAATAATAAGTAAATTTACATACAATTAAAAGCATCCTGTATACGTCTATCAATCCACGATGCCACAGTCGAAGGATGTCCTCAATATAATTACGCTAAGTGCTTTTCTCTTTCCATTTATGCTATAAACATAACACTTATAGTTATAAACAGAAAAATCACAAATGTTTTAAAAAAATGAATTATATACAATTAATTCAATACAGGAAACATCAATCAATAAAACAATTAGTTATAAAGATTTTATATAATGTTAAATATGTTAAAATATTAAGTAGCTGTATTGAATCCTTAATCCTATTTATATTACCTATATAAATGTGAAAGTTTGTGAGAATGTATGTTGGTTATTCTTTCACGCAAGAACGGCTGGACCGATTTTGTTTAAATTTGGTATGTAGATCGATAACCGGGATACTTTTCATCCCGGTACTGCCCCGGAAACGTAGGTAAAATCATGTCAAACTGTCATCACATCAATCTATGCGGTTAAAATCGCAAAAATTACTAGACCGATCATCATAAAACTTTGTACACACATTCTTGGAAATATCAGACTCAACATGGGCTAATTTTTATATCCGACATTCAATTCATTGAATCAAAGCAAAGCCGCTGTTAGAAGCTAGTAAAATATAAAACAAACTATAAATACTTAGCCGTAACATTTCAAAGGCACTCCTTTTTACCACATGGCAATACAGTGTAGGTACAATTTAAACGAACTACATAATTTAATGAGCCGTCACTAGCAAATATTGCTTAAAATTAATTTCATAGTACAATTTCATCTCGACCCCTGTAACGAATAAGGTACAATTATAAGTCGAATAGTGGCGTATTAATTCTCATCCCTCAGTCATTAGTCACAAATAATATTGCAATGCAAAGGGATAGTATCATTAATTGTAAAAATATGTCGGATATCACGCGACTTCAATTGTTTACTTCAAATGAAACTATAAATACTTACTGCGTTTTGAATAATACTAACTGACCACTTTATTGCTAGATAATATAAGAACCTTTAATTCTTAATAAAAATTCGCTTTCTATTAGATGAAAATATACAAATATAGTCTAGTTATAAATCGAAATTAAATAACAAAAAAATTACCTTTAATGAAAGAAATTTTAGAACGTTTAGTATTCCAATAACGTTTAATCTAAAGCACTGGTAGGTATGCTGTTTAATAAAAATAATACTTTCTTGCGATTTTATAATCGTGAGAATGTGACCCTGTTAATAAATCTAGTTTATCTAGACTTGACTATAAAGTCATTTATTGTCAGTAACTAGGTCATGTATTATTATAGGTAACTAAAATTATAGCTTACTAACTTTTAAACAGGCACGAGTTATCAATTTCAAAACAATATTTTACTTATATTTACTATTCACTTATAAAAACACCAATTAATTCTTATTAGAAAACACTTTCGTAATATGAACCAAAACCTAATAGAAATAACAGTCATTTTATTTTTCGAAACCACCCTTTAAAATTTTGTAATTCTAATACATCACAGCATCTGTCACGATGACATTTGTCACGTGATCACAAAATGGCCGCCGTCAAACTCGAAGGTGCAATTATGGAATTAAAAATGTATTTATCTAATGAGATGTTGATGGCATTCAAATTACTGTTTATCTGTATGTATTATTTCAATTTGTTTTCATTAGTTGACAATTTGATGAGCGTTCTGATGTTTATCTTAATAGAAATGTAATTGTTTTAAACTACGTTTATAAATCTAATTTTAACTAGGCTATTATTTAAACAGAGAATAAAAAATGCTTCTGTATTTTTGGCGCCAAATTCTTAAACTACAGATTATATAAAGCTCGCGTCAGTGTTAAGCATAGACAAATACAGACAATAAATGTCATTTGAACAAGCCAGAGACATTATAAAGAGGAATAGACAAACACAATTAGACCTTTCATACTACCTCTGTTTACACGTTCAATATTAGATTCGTGATCAACACGAGAAATATTTTTTTAGCTGACAATATCTCTTGGTAATTGTTTACTTAATATTAGTAGATTAAATACACATGGAAGATGTTAACATATTATTATAACGGTGGTTTTTTGAAAATTGTGCATAAATATTGAATAGA
>DWAJ01002798.1:0-16415 GCA_018238005.1 Eurema mandarina
TTTCGAATATATATATATTACTAGCATTTGCTTGTGACTTTACCTGTATTCATGGGGTACTTTTATACTTTTTCAGCGTCGTTTTTTGTCGTAGTTGGGTTTTAGTTTTTTTACTTTATCTTGTTTAATTATCACGAAATATTCGTTAGTGATTCTCAAAAATATTTTTTTACCGTCGAAAACTCAAACTTTAATGTAACGAATTTTAAATATGTTTTTTTTTTAATTTAACGGGGATAATTTAACACACATTAAATTTCGTAATACACGAAATGTAATATAGCGTTGGGGCGGTCACGTAGATTTGTTTTTGAGCTATATAAGAATTTTTATTTCAAAGCATATAGTTTTGAATAAAAAGATCCAAAGTTAATTAATAATAATCAATAAAATTAATAATAATCAATAAAATAATCAATATAATCCAAAGTTAAATTATTCCATCGTGGCATACTGAAGTTGCAGTTAGCTGAAAACTATTTGTTTTTAAAGTAAAACTTATAAAATAAATGCTATGATACCGCAAAACATTAATAGAAATAAATTTAAATCTCAGCAACTGTTTACGTGAAGGCAACCCGGTAATACATAAATTTAACTAATGTTTTAATAAAGAAATCTTGGCTGTATTCCAAGCTTTTTGCTAAGAGCCCTGCTACTAGTAGAGAAAGTAAAAGTAGAATAAATATTTAAGATAAATGACTTCTATATGAGACCAGAATGTAGAATTCTATATAACTTGATATAATCTATATCAACTAATAAGTTTAAAAGTTTCCGCGGTCACATAACTCAGAAGAGTTGCAAAATTGAGTGACGTGACATACTTCACATACTTTTCCAAAACAAAGTTTTGTAAAATATGGTTGACTGGTTAGTCCTGCTTTCGGTTTTTCAATTGACTTTAAATGATATACTCTTAATATTGAATAATGTTAAGTATTATTTCGAACTCACATAAAAGGAATAGGGAAGGTAAGACGTAGATCTGTTATCTATTTTTGTGTTTCTAATTACGCCAAAACTGAGCCTTCAGGCGGTTGAATATCGCATCAAATATTAAGATGTAGCATATCGCTGATATTCTCGTCACGTCGCTTGTCTTAACATCTGGAATGTTCTGTAACACGCCATCTCTGTTTGTTTCCAACTGCACTAGTTTTAACTCTTATTCCTACCTACGTGACTCTTGTGCTAAATGATATTTGATATAACTTCATTGTTGCTATGAAATTTTTAGTATCAAGTCACTCGCTAAAGCAATTGTTAACTGGATATTGCGTTGGACAGGTTAATTATATCTCCCTTGATGCTAGTTCGCGCTTCTTTGTAGGGAGAATACGCAATGGCACGGACGTTTTTTGAAATGGACATCATGTGTATCCAAAAAGTTTGAAACAAATTAAGATTAATACCAGTCTCTGGCCTTTGTTTTATTTTTAATTCCTTCCATATGCAGTCGATAGCAGCATTGCATTCCGATGTAATTTGTTTAAAATGTCTTTCTTGTTTATATTTTTAAAGCTATTCTGCTAATTGGAGATGAGTTGAATCTAAGCAAATCATACATTAAAATAGTACAATACTTTTTTAGGTGTCATTATAATGCGTTATTTATAATGGGGATAAAAATATTTAAACATACTGTTTTCTTTTATCGCGTATGTAAATAAACGATATAATGTCATATGACGGGGTCAATGTAATTTAAAATCATTTTGTATCATAGGCAATTATTCAAAAGTAAGAAAGTGCATAATCGAAAGGTGTACATACAATCTATATTTAATAAGTTTAATTTCATACGTGCCGTTATTATGCGTTTTTTATAGAGATGATAAAAATATCTTCACAAGCTGTTTTCTGTTATCGCTTATGTATAAAAACGATAAAATGTCATATAACGGGGTCAATGTAATTTAAAATCTTCTTGTATCAAAAGTAGGAAAGTGCATAATCAAGAGGTGTAAAAAATAGCGGATCAAATTACAAAAAAAGCGGCGAAAATTGCCGTCGGGCCTAACAAAGTCAAGCTAAAAGTTAGGCCCGTTACAGGCACCCAGTTGCTATCCGTTGCTTGGAGTTTTTAATTTTATTCCGCAGCCACTTGCGGCAAACCTCGTTACAAGTTTAAATTGGCATTTCTCGGAGTAATAGTTAGACGCCATTGGATAACTTCCTCTGTCTCCTTCACTTGTTGGTAATTCTTATTTAAAATGTATGAGTTTGAACGTTGTTTGGCATGCGGGATCGGTATATGCAGGTCTGAATGTTTTATGTATCGGAAGTAGCCAAGTGTCGGTGGACGGCAAATATTTGAACAGTAATCTCCTCGGGATTTTGTGGCTATTTCATACCTGAGCTCGGTTCCGGTACACAGATTCGACGCAATAATTCAGTGGAATAGTTCCCAACTTAAAGCTTTTGGAGTCGCCTTGAAAAACATTGCTACGTTCTGTTTAGAAACTTGAGTTAATTTTCATTTTGTTTTTATTTTTTGGCGATGTTTAATTATATATAAGCTTCAATAACATGCAAGTTGTGTTCTGAGGCTTTATCGTAGTACAATTTAATATTGTGTCTTCAATAATTTTCTCATTCTAATAATGACTTCGTTCACGATATACTAAAATTGTTTATTTTTTATTTTTGAATCACGTCCTCTATTTTATATGTTTGATAATACGTTAAAGTTCCTTTTGTTTCGGATTTACGACAGTTTTTTACAAAGTAAATAACGTAAATAAAATACCCAGCAGTTACTTATTTTCTCTGTATATTTATGGAACGCGGTATCAGCTTAAACCGTTCACTTTTTTAATAAACTTTTTATTGGCACTAAAATAAAACCTAGTCTTCATATTACGAGTTTTCATGAGTGTATTGAATACGCTTTCAATGAACTTAAGTCCTTAATCTTAAAATACTTTTCTATTAGATTTAACGATATAAAAACTTCATTTGGGTGAAAAGATGACTATTAAAACCCAGTGTATGTCAGTCCATTATATAAAAAGTATTTATTAGAGTAAATTATAGTAAATTTCTACTGCACCTTTTTTATATAGTGGGGAAATTCTTATAGTATACCCATGGGCCTACCATGGGTATACCGTATCTATCGTATCTACCGTATATATCCCGTCTGTCAGACTGTCTTACCGCAGTGGGTAGGGGTCAAAGTCATCTTCGTACTCTTTTTCAATCCTTTTTTTTTCCACCGCCTCTATGCTTACATCTTCAGTTTTGGTAATTTAGTGATTTAAAGGTAACGTTAATATGCATTATTTTTAAATATAAAAAAACCGAGATATTCTCTTCCTGATATTCTCTTTGAGTTTAAACATAGCGTGGTCACAGAAATTGAATTTATTGCAACGTATAATCCTTTTCCTAGGAAAAACGTAATAAAGAAAGGAATTAAATTATTATCTTTATGGAGATCATATTATATTCACAGAAAATCGGGTAATCTTTAATATGTAATATGAGAAATGACAATACATATTAAACATACGTTTGATCCATACTCGGTCTTTGTCAATATCCTTGGATTACGACAGACGGAAATGATTGCTGATTTTCCAAAGTATCGAATAATTGATATGATTTTACTTTATTCATTGTATATTTACGACCGCTACCTGCAGATTTTCCCCCATAGTTTTCGTTCCCATTGGAAATACTCGGATATAACTATATGTTGATGTCGTCTATTTATTAGTTTGTTCAACTTCAGCCAAATTAAAACCATAAAATAGACACCTGCATATGTTCACCTACACGATTGCGTTTACAGTAATATATATTAGATTAAATAATAACAAAAAGATATTGAAAATCAATTTTGTGTTTGTCTGGCCTGGTGCTTCGAAATCAGATTGCTTTCCATTGATGTATCTTAATAATTTGAAGAGTCGACTACAAATTTGTACCTATTTCCACATTTAAAGTAAAAATAAATTAATAAATACAAAACTTTTTTGAACGTGCATGACTAATGACTAGACTATAGGGTTCTTATTGGAAACTATTGTATACCAAAATTGGTTACTATTGAGCAGCTCAGATATAAAAATCGTTGGAATAGCCAGTGGTTTGACGCAAGCGTTAAACCGGTAAGCCGCTACGCGAACGGATTTGTGACGAAGCTCCAAATAAAATGAAATTACATTTTTGCAATAATCTACCATTGCAATACCATGGCAACGATAACGATATGTCTTACAATGTAATCTTATAAGTGGTATAATGTAATAGAATGATTTGATTTTATATCCCCTGTATTTAAAACAAGATACTACCAAAATACTAGATTACATAATAACTATATATTGTATGCATTAGAATAAAATCTTATTAAATTATCATTTGTTTCTTTCAATCTGTAGTCGCATCTAAACTTAAGTGTTAAGAAATTTTAGTAGTTATTGATTCTGCTAAAGATAAAAATAGAATCCCCTCACTCCGGATGATCCAATTGACGTTATAATAAATCCAATGTGGAAAGGACTTCGGGTAAAAGCTGATAAATAATAAAACGAAGTACACGTAGCGGCGTTTTCATGTAATTCGAAGTTATGGCTACAAAAATCTAAGGGCTCTATACCAGGCCAGCTAAGAGTACCGGAACCCATAACAATAATTCACATTAACATATCGCAGGATAATGTATACCATTAAAAACCTCTTCGCATTTTAAGAGCTAGCACCGAGGTCTATGTAAAGAGTATTTAGCATAAAATGCACTTTTTAAGACACCCCTCATATTTACGCCCTCAGCGAAATTTTCACGAGTCCTGAATAATAATAAAAATCTGCGTCAGAACTGGGAATTTTAAAACAAACTTAGTTGCGATGCATAATTTGGTGAAAATGTTTACGGCGCGGCGCGGTAATGTATCAGGGAAAATCGACGTGAAAATGTCGAAAGTGGACTAGAACATTTAATTTTTATTATGTTTGTTGACATCGGATTATCTTTTTTATAAATAGACTTTTGAGGCCTGTTATCTAAACAGCTGATAGACACAAATTAACTTTTTTTTCAACATTCATTAAATTATTTTTAATAAGATTCCATTAAAATTAAACAGCAGTGGACGTTTAGACATGATTTCTATATAGTTTTCTTATGTGTAGTATATTGACTGTCAGTTAGGGTTAGTTCTCAAATGAACGGAACTATATGCATTAATATCGACAAGGTACGTTAACGCTTATTAGCGCATCTAATAGAGATAGGGCTACGCAAAACAAATAAAAAATATATGTTTCTTCGATACCGTCTTTATTAAGGAGAATTAATTATGTCAAATGCCGTGTTATTTTGGACAGTCAGTAGAATTCTTTCTTTTGTAAAATTAAAATGTATATTTTCCTTATAACTGTCACTTTTTAACACTTATTACGTATTTGTTTGGAGCATTTATTATTTATTATGGGTACTTTTGATTGAAAAAAATAAACTATTTCATGATGCCAACGTTTTTGAAACTAATTGAATCGTTATACGTAAAACAAGGACGGTAGTTATACTATAACAAACTAACAAATCTTCGGTTTGCTTCGAGCAATACTCTGACTGGCTAACGTCTACGAGTGAAATCTACGAGCTAAATTACCACAATACCATTATTGATATGTTTACATAACTATGTTGTCAATGACAAAGCGTTCATACGAAGTATAATTGCTTATTTTTATTTCTTTGAAAATCATTAATAAGAGGAAAGAAAAAAAACATATTTTACAAAATTATAAAGTTGTAGTTTTTAATACTTGTAAAGATTCATAAGTCTACATGTAGTAGGAATTACTGTTGCCCGCGACTCCGTCCTCGTGGACTTTCATATAAACTTTGACCCCCCTTCCCCCTTTATAATATTTTTTTTTCAGTTAAAAAGTAGCCTGTTTTATCTCAGGCTCTAGACCATCTGCGTACCAAATTTCATAACAATCGGTTCAGCGGTATGGCCGTGAAAGCGTAACAGACACACAGACAGATAGACAGAGCTACTTTCGCATTTATAATATTAGTAGGGATTTGTTAATAAATTGGTAAACGAAATGCAGGCACATTAACGTTATTATTTTCTTCGTGCGCCATCCCTGATTGTGAAATACTAATTATTACATTAAGTTAATACTATTGTATCTATATAACCTAACCCGTGAGCGTAATAAAGATTATTACTATGAAAATTAAGCGCATTCTCTCTACTATTTGCTAGTAAATTACTGATAATCCGTTCTACAAATAACGCTACGTACCGTTTATAAGACTTTTTATTATACCCTGATAAACTGTATGGTACGAAAAATTGTTTTGATTCAATAAGGCTAAGTTTCTTTCGAAACTAAGGTGTTTTAAAAATATTACTGATATGAATATTACTGACTAATGTCAAATATAATGTAGGTATCATAAAACGGTTTTTCCTATATGTTATTAAAAACGGGTTCATAGTATGCGGGTGGATCTGACATTCATATGGCAAGTACTTACTACTTGTTTTTGTTTTGGATTATTGAATGAAATTCGTAACAAAATTTATATAGAATTAATTATTTAAACACGCTTACTTCGCAAAAGTAATCGATAATCACGAATTATTTTTGGATTTATACAGTAAGCCTCTAAATCCAAAAATGGATTTATACAGTAAGCATCTACATAATTATTAAGAAACACTATGATAATAATAGTTATTTAAAATCATGTTAATTAAAGTCTCCATGTAAACACACGGAAACTCTATACTTGCATTTTCAACCGAAATTTCGCCAACATTTCGTCGATGCTACGTGAAAAATATGACATTATGCAAATGAGGTGTACATTAAGCATCGAGCAGACTTGAATATTTAAACCGCAAACGAATCGGTCGTAGCACAGCTAACGGGGATAAAATTCACCCATACGGACATAACTGGAGATCATAATTTTGGAAAAAAGGTCCCTCGGTTTGCGCTACGTGCCCCGTTTACGAATATCAGACTTTTAAATTATGCTTTATGTATTTGCAGCTCAATGCCGATTTCAGTGAATTGGGCGGGAGGTCGCTTCAATTGGTGTGCTATATTGATAAGGGTGGGATCAAACTTTTTATTTGATCTGTTTGTTTTAAAGAATACCTAACTATAGCTTAGTAGTTTTACTATGCAGTAAATTGAATTTTGTTATGTTCCATAGAATATAAATAAAAGGATCGAGAAAGAATATTATGAAAGTAAATTTAACTAAATCAAGAATTCAGAAAGCTACCTTAATTTATATTACTGGAATTCGTGTGATTATCGGCTTGTTTCTATCAAAATTAATTTGGGAGCTGAAATGTTGCCAAACGCAAGGAGAGCCAAAGTACCAGGCAAGCATAACCGTTTAGATGTCAGACCAGCAAAATGAACATAATACAAATTGCAATTTGTACAGCAACGAAGCCTTTCGTTGCTATCAAAGAACTCTTTCAATGCGATTTCAATAACTGGGTCTCTGTATGCTATAAGTGAAAGCCATTCAAATGTGCCTGAATGTTCGTAATTTTAATGAATATTTAAGATGATTATATTTATAGTAGTAGTTTTTAGATTTAAACCTGGATTGTTATACATTAATATTGAGTAAAGTCAAAGAAAGAATTGTACATATAATGCCTCCTTCTAATTATTATTAGCCAGAATCATCTTCGGCATGTGGCGTAGGTTTATGAAGTACGTCTTCATACAAATAGGCCTATCATTGATAGTTTTATAAAACATTGATTTCCCATCACCTATTCCTGTCGCACATAAATTATATAAATTATGTTTGACGGTATTAGTCTACGAAATGCTGTAAGAAACCATATTTATTCATTTTAGCGAGTAAAATATATTCCAAGTCAAAAACACTCATAGTTTTAAGTTTTCAAGTTTCCTCTTTATAAACTCGTAACATAAAAGGCATTAATATTTTAAAGTCAATAAAAAGTATTCACATTAAATAGTTTTTAGTTTCGTATATTTTTTTCAAACAGATTCACTTATATTTTCTTTTCAATGTTTCTGGATATTCAAGATAAATGCATTTTTTTTTCGAAATAAATTGAAGCCCCTTTGAAATATTCGCTGCACGGTAACTCCATTACGTTTTCAGTCTTTCACAGAGCCGCTAAAAGTTGCAAACTATGAATTATTTTGCTTTGACTAACGTAGTGTAGGTGAATATTTACGATTCGAGTTTAAGCGATACACTCCAATTTGCAGAGTAATTAAGAAAAAATTTACGCACTGAGATGGGACTTTAAATACAGTTTAATTAGGTCACTTATTATACATTTAACTTCAAATATGACGATGCAAAATTTAATTGAAGATATATAATTACTAAAGAATTTAGAGTATGGATTGAGTTTGTATTAAAAAAATCAAAATGTATAGTTGAAAGTATCTTGGAGTAGGTAAACACCGGCTTAACAGGATGTTTTATTAGCGTCATTCATACACGAAAAATGACATGACTAAAAAAACGACATCGAGCCATATATGGTTGAGACCTCTGACCCAGCTTATGAATAAAGTCCTTATTGATATACAGTATAATAATTTAAGCTATCAATTTATCAGCTAATAGTATAGTTTTGGAGCTGATTAATAATTAATATTGAGTGCTGAGAGTAAGGCTCGACCTGAACCTTTGATGTAAATCATCCGTTATTTGCATATCTGTCCCCGTAAGGTCCTTCGGGACGATTTTGCATATATGTGAAACACTTGTCTGATCTTTGCCGCTAATCTGAGTATTCCGTAGGCGATATGTAGGGATCGTGGGTGAGCCAATTGATATATTGTCATTTCAGTAGTTTCAAATGGGATTTGATTGTACGAAAAGTCTATTTAATCAGACATGTACGAGTAATATGCATGAAGTAGAAGAAACCGAAAATGTATTAAAAAATTGAAAAGACGTGCTACATGTGTGACTAAATTGTTTATATATTATAGTTGCGCCAATATGGTTACAGTTGTAACCAAGATAAGTTAGACCGATACATTTGATATATTACATTGAAGCATTTTCAACCAATATAAAACTTGAATGTTGTAGGTATGTGAGCTACGGCTCCGGTGGAGGAAGAATTCGCGATACTAACTAATAATAATGTCAATATGCAGTAACGATGTGAAAACAATGTCGCATTGCAATCGTTTAGAGATCTAGTTATTTGCTAACGTTTGCAAATAAGTTTATTGCTCCTAAACACGCGAGTAACGGAACTTCTACAACGCTAGATCCCATACAGATTGCAAGGTGCTGCGGTATGAATATGAGTCGGTACTTAACATAATTATGGTACGGGGTTCCTGAGATTTATGATGTCCTGGTAGATGGTTATTAGTTTTACGGTTTCTTTTATGGTTTTAAATTTATTTATAGAAGAGGCTCATTTTGAGGCGTGTTAGTTAGTTAAGTTGGAACGTTTTGACTTTTATTTTAACTCGGTTTTATTATGTTTTACTTCAACGTAGTTAGTAACTAAATTAGAGTAAGTATTGTCAAATAGTATATTGTGTAGGGATTAGATAGAGGCATTACATTGCTTTAATAAATTATATGTGAAATCAATCTTGTAAAAATATCTATATTACACAGCGATTCTGTCTAACAATAGAACTGAAACTGAATACAAAATGGGTTTAATCCACACAAAACGGTGCGAAGAAGTGACTTAACAATTAACAATCGAAAGTTTATTCCCATATAACTTAAACAGAGCGGGAGAACGTTTAATGAAATCTGCATAACTCCTCAGAACAACAAAGAACGCGAAGATGCATTCTGCATTTTAACTGGGAAAAATATGAGAACAAAATAAAATGGAAAGAAGCGAGCGACAACGGGGCGGGGTGCAATCAACATCTCATTATTGAGACCTTAAATTCGCTTGTCTCTGGGGTCCTATGGCAATTTGAGATACTCAGTAATTGAATTGACTATTTTCTGCACCAGCATTTGTTTGAAGCGGTTTCAAATGCATTTCCAACAGTTTTTTTAACGAACAATTGCTTGACACTTTGTTATTATCAGTAAATAAATGGTGGAATAAATGATCTTATTATATTATCAAAATTGTTTTAGACCTATCCTAATCAAAATACAAAACTAGTAATAACGATGTATTTGAATAATTTAATAACAATAATAGCTCCATCTTTCTGCTCACTAAATAGGCTTTTCTATACATATAACACCTATGTTAATTGTTAAAAGCCTCAATCAAATGGAATTAATCATTTATTAAAAGGTTAAATGTATTCTATATAAAATTGTATTTTCATGCCGTATTTGATAATAACCTAATAGAGGGCAGGTGCTTATACAATTTATCTCAAAGTCAGAAGACATCGAAATATTAAAATAACATCATTGTGTTGCGTTAATTCATGGAACATCTTTCCTGTGAATCTGTCTCAAAGGAGCGTGCGAGAGCTTTGGTTGGTTTGAGTCTATCCCGTTTATTATGGCAATACTACATAACCACCACCAACCCTCGCTAGTAGAATGACTAGATAACTGTACGTAATCCATATTGCCACCAAAAAAATCTTACGGATACAATGTTTCTCCCCTCATTAAAAGCACAAAACTGTAAAACAACCGCGTTGTAAGTACACAAATGTACAATATTGATTGACATCGATACCCATTACGGTTCATGCAAAAATTGGAATGGTCGTCGGACGAGTAAATTGAGTCGCGAGAAGTTTAATGAGGTCTGCGGTACTGTAGAACAATTCGCTTGTATCAGACGGATAACATTCGAAGTCAATTTATTACTTTCGTATTGCTTCACTATTGTGAAAGTTATTCGATTCGATACATGCTTTATGAACGGCTTTAAATAATTATCTGATTGGGTCTGAATAGATTCGGTTGGATTTGGTAAATCTGTTACGTGAGGCACTTCTATCGAGTGCTATAGAATTTTGGATTTAATAGGTATAATAGGAATTAATATGCTGAATTGAGATCAGTGTTCCGCTTGATATACAGAAATTATTAGAGATTTAGAGAACCAAGGCGTACTCTTTTATAAATTGTCGTGCTGTTAAAAAACAAACATAGTAACAAGTTGAGTATATTTTTCATACAATATTTGTCATAAATTTATTTTTTGTGTAGAATAAATAATTTGAGGTATAAAAACGACCGAATTTGACATCTAAAAATATTCAAATTTATGCTAGCCGAAACTGAAATTTTAATGACGGTCATTAACACGGCTAAAGCGACATTGACACGAGTGCACTCCGCGCGAGTAGTGAAACATCGCCAAAAAGATGCTTGCTCTGTGCACCGAGCTTGGTTTTGTTATCTGAAGTATCTACAAAAAGCTGCAAATCTCATCTTAACTCAGCTTCATATTTGGTTATTTTATAAATAAATATATATTTTAGAAAACTTTCAACTGTGTACTTCGAAAGTCACTTAAATATTAAGATCCACTTGGATAAAACATTGATTTATTTTTAAGTTTTTTCGTTGGAAAAGTATAAGATCATATCATTGAATGTGCTTTGATATTCCTTAATATACTCGTAATTTAAAAATGAAATGGAGCCGATGTAATTTCGACGTATCTAGACTGCGATCAGCGTCCAAACCGTATCAAGATCGGGCTGACATCGAGCGATACGTTGAAAGGTAAATTGCGTGTGTAAACAAAACGTGCTATTGATTCGTAATGAAATATGACGATAGGCGATCGCCTGCTTGCTAGCCTGATTGTTATTTGTTTCAGAGTTTAATAAGTTCTTTATGCTTCGGAATAAGAAAAGAGCTTAAAATTTCTAACGTGTGTAGCTAAGATAGTGTATGTGTGTGTTTAAGTCGGTGTCTTTTGGAAATTATTAGGTCTAAAATCATGCTCTGTTAACAAACAATCTACGAATCAATTTAAAATTTCCTTATTGATTATTATTCTTCGTTACTTCTTAAGTTGATGAATAAATCATGGTTTGCTTATGTTAAATGACATTTTTCTTCTAAACTCGGCAGAAACTTCCCCAGTGAAAAGGGACTATGAAAATTTCAAAACTTTAACGAAAGTAATGTTTAAATTACATTACAAGTTTCCTGGAGTGTGTTAACGTAATTTTGCTTTTACCGAAATACTCGGAAAGGGTGCCGGATACTTTGTTACATTACTAATTTGGAAAATAACTTTTATCGGGTATTAGTATGTCCCGCGGTTATGTATATACCCAATTTTACCACATATGAGTTTATTAATTAATTATTATTAGTTGTAATTATATTCGCTGGAAAGATATCGAAAAAGTAAAGATTATTAAAGTCAATAAGCTGGAAATCTTATCTGACTTTGTTGTGTGTATCAAATAGATATGCATATTTATTATATATTTTAAAAATGACACGCTATTGTAACGTTAGTAGGTTAAAGTTATTCCTCTTAACAATAATATGGCAAAGGAAGTTAATTTCTACCATGTTTGCAATACAATTTTTTATTCATATTTTACGTTTATATATATTTATAACCAAATATTTAAATTACACACATCCATCTCATGTATTATAAATATTATATTATTATTAGCTTCAAATCAATGATAATTAATTATTATACGAACACAAGAAGGAATAAAATAAAGAAATATTTTTTAATAAAAAACATTAACAATTTGTATTATATTCCACGCGGAAATAAGTGATATAAATTTCCCATCATAAGTCCTCTCTATTATTTTACGAGCAATTTTCCTTTTTAGCTCGATTTAATATTTGTTCGCAAATGAAGGTTCCGTTGTTTTTGCCTTTATAAGTGGTTGCTCTATATGAAGTGCTTCTTCTAATATAAAAAATAAGATTAGCATTTATATAAGGTTATATGTTTTTAAATATGTTGAAGAGCCATTTCGTTGGGCTGAACCTTAAATGATCTTTTACATAAAGCCGGTGATTAGAAATGTCATTGCGTTATTTAAGGGGGAACTTCTGAGGGCCGTTATCCTTCTCGATCTCCTTTTATCACAAATACCTACTTTTTTATAACCACTTTTTTTAAGGTCCGAAATTTATTTGCTAGGCATTTAGCTTGATTGATCATGGCCGGAGGAGGAAGCTTTCTTTCAAGTAAAATAACCTTTGAATTTATTTTCATTCTAGTGTTCTAAACTTAAGAAAACGTAAGCACGTCATCTAATAATGATTGAATGCGCCTCCGGCCTGTTTTGTATTCCAAGATTGATTCTACACGTATCTCATGCCGTAGCCACCGTTCCGCTGATAGATAACCCAGAGGTATTTATATTGCAGGCGTACAAAAAATAATCGTATAATTTTAAGAAGAAAGAAGTGATAAAGAAATAAAGTACGTTAAAGTGATGTACGCTTAAAAATCTAGAAATATCTATAACGATTGATTTTCAGATTTTACAATATTAGGTAAATTGTATGTGACGTTTATGTTTATAATAAAGTTTTATTCAATTAATACAACATTTGAATTGAAGAATCTTCTTACTTTTAAATTGATTGATTTTCGTTATTAATTTTCTCTTACTTTTTCATAAAAAAATCATAAAATCAGCATACCAGGACTACGGCCACTTACCAGGGTAGCAGAAGTCGGGCGAAGTAATTTAATGAGCTGACCCGTTAATTGGCGAACAGATGGTTTCAACAGTCAATGTTTAAATTAACTGTTGCGAGTTCCCTTTCAGTCAAAAGTTTTTAGACTTATTGTTTTAGAGGGATTTATTAAACGAATAGAACTTTACCTCTCTGTAATCCAGAATAGTGTTGGAAGTTGTATTAAATCAATTTGCCGGTTTATACTTCAATCCCTTATATTGAAGGAGTAAACTATACTGTTTCATTATGATAGCTTACATAGTCGTAATACCATTCTTAGACATAATTGTGAATACCTTAATGTTGAATAATAAAATCAGCTCAATCGTGATCAGTATCTTATATATAAATATTAGACGGTGAAACCTTTTCCATAGTACATAAACAAAAGGCATTATTGTAATTCAGATCTCGAGATGTTAATTTCTCTACTAGGTATCCCCAGACGCCAATTTAGCTGGTGATATTTTATTCATTGTCTCACTGGCTAGTAATGACTCCACTTTCATCTTGAATATCTTTAGGGATATTACATTTTTATGCTACGATATGCCATTGAATAATATTTTATAGACGCCATTTTAAATCAGATATTTGTATTGAAAAACGATAGCTTTTTTTCGCGTTATAAAATGAAGGAATTATATTTTTTTCAGGTGCAGATTAAAGTCAGTATAAATTTAAACAACTTTTTAATACACGATGAAAAAATATTAACAGTGTTTTTATTGATGACGATAAAACCGAAGTTGGAACAACAGTTGTTTGTATCGAAATTATAAAGTTCTTAATTAAGGAAGTAATCACAAAATGGCATCGGATACGCAAACTTTGGTGGAGCAATCAAAAATATAAGTGGGCCATTCGGGATACTGATTAAGGCGTCATTTAGCTGATTTAAATCATTTATTAATTTATATTTGCCAGTAAGAACAGTTAAATTTATTTTTATAAATACCTTATAAATTTTGTTTTAAACGCCTCGCCTGAACCTACGTGTAAGTAGTAAACATTATACTATCCATAGATATTAAAGCAAAGCATCATGATCATGTATCTGTTGAATTTAATATAAGAACTTAGCCTTATTTTTAATGCTAATTACGGAAACTTCTCTCAATGCTCAGCGCTCGCATTAAATAAGTACTACTCAAAAAGCACGCTTATATTACCTTCAGCACACAATGATCGAATGCGAAAGTTTCAATTTGTCCCCGCTTAAACGCAGCTCAAACCCACTCGAGTTAATTTGCGATAAACAGTATAATCAATCGGGATTTCCGAATGGCTCATGAATAATTCGTCGGAACTTTTCCCGAACACCCCCTTATTTTGGGGCTTCAATAAGCTAATTTGGGGAAGGGTTGTTAGTACGAGGCGTGTTGCAATTAAATGTTGGACTGTGTTTCGAATACTGCCAATTAATTTTGACGTTTTAAAAGTGGAACGATGTTTTACTGGTGGTTTATTGTTATTTAATTAGTTAGCATGGTTAAGTTTCAACATTTTAATTAACAAAATAACAAAATTCAAAAGTTTCTAAGGTAGAACTGTCTCTTTTTTTTAATGGGATAAATAGATATAACCAGCACAATAGTCCAAAACAACTATACTAACTAAAAAAAATGTATTTCTGCGTACTACGTATAATACGGTTGGATTAAGGTAATATCTTCGATGTTTCATATCTCATTCAGACCCTTAGAACTAGAAATAAAATAATCTCACGCATAAAAAATACGACACAGAAATAAAAAATAAGTCTCGATTTCTTTCCGCAGCTAATTCGAGGCAATTTATCTGGATCAACAATGCTGAATACTTGAGTTCACGCAAACAGCATTAGGAAGGACCCTCGTTGGGAATAGGAGAAATGAGCTGTATGACTTTAAAGGAAATGGGTTTTTATCGCTCAACTATGAGATAAAATAAACGACCTAAGAACGCTCACAATGTAAGGAAAATTATTAATTTACGACGACGTTACTGTAATGAAATGTAAGTCTTATAATCTTATGTCTTTCAATTAGTTTAGTATCACTAAAAACTATCACGCATAGGTATATTATGATTATTAAGATTTAACTAACAATGAGTCAATTTTTAATACTTTTTTAAGTATGGAAAATAGAATATAAGTATTCTTATTATGACCCAATTTTTGCACCGATTATTAACTTATAGATTTAAGAATAATGAAAACACGTTTGTGAAAGAAATAATCATTTGTAACTATACATATAGATTTCAAAATACATACAAAATGCTTTGTTTATTTCAGTGTTTTGCTTCATCGTTAAATAAGCGCCGGTGAGTTCAGATTGGTATCAATTTCCTCGACACATGACTTTCCAAATTGTATGACCGAATACTCCGAATAATAAGTCTATACCCGATAAATTCCTTTTTGTATGTTTTCATTTACAGAAACTTTGTTAATCAACGTTTAAATGAGTATTGTTTTTATTGACCTTTTTTATTAGAAGTAGGAAATTTTATTTTAATAGATTAATTTTATCTCTCAAAACCAATATTACGTTTTTGACGACCTTAGTTTTTATTGTTAAGCGATGTGATCACTTAAGGTATCTACCCACTACAACGTATCATACCATGATCGTGCTATGAACGTATCAGACACGTCAAGGAACACGATACGCTCTTCTATGCCCACTAGAGCGTATCAAAGTCATATGTATCGACAATACTTGCCGGTCCGTGCATGGCACGCGACGGTGCTGGTCGGTAACGGAACGGGCTAGTGGACATGCTCTCA
>DWAJ01002799.1:0-16405 GCA_018238005.1 Eurema mandarina
GTCCAGCAGTGGACAGGGATAGGCTGAGATGATTGATGATTGATTGATGATATTAATGAATAAAGTAGTAAAAAGCTTGCTAAGCTTTTAATGATTGGCCTTTATAATTGAAAGGTGTTTTTGAATATTGCTTTTGAAGTGTCTTCTAGTTTTATACAAAATGTGTCATTATGTATTATTTATTGCTTCTAATTTAATTCTACTAATGTTATGACTTATAAGATGTTAAATGGATTAATATATTTCAGGCGGAGGCTGAGGCGGCGCCCGCCACGCCAGCAGGTAAAGATTTTGATTAAACGTGATTTGACTTAGAAGCTACATCTTCCAAAAATCATACGTTACAAAGTATCGTGATTATTAAATACAAAGCAGGTCATAAGTCCTATATGTCCTAATAGTGAGATCTAGGGCGGCCCCCGCGGTTTCTTTTTTCACATCGTTTATGTTTTTTTAAGTAAGGACAACTTTAACTTAAGCAAAAGGTCCAGTAAAATGAAACGTATCGAATAATAAGAATAGTTAACTCTAATTAGAACTAAAGCCTAAGAATGGATACATTTAAAAGTACAATGAGCAAATAATTTAAACAGGGTGTTTTTATTTGGTTATATTTTAACTTTCCCAATCAATTAGTTTTTATACTTTCTAAAAATTTGATAAAGTAAGTTAAGGCGTTATAATAAGGAGCAAACCGCACTAGCTTATCTAATCAAATCGCTTAGTTAAAACAAAAATGACGTGATTAAAATTATGTTAGTCGTTTTTTGTAATTAGAAATAATACTGTTCAGTTTTTGTTATTTATTCTTATATTTGATATAAAACATAATTTTTTCAGCGGCGGCCCCGGCTCCTGCTGGTAAGTATAGGAATAAATGAGTAAATAATAAAAAAAAAATATATCTATCTTTCTATTTTAACTATATAAATATATATTTATTAAAATACATATTAATTGAAAATCGTTTTAAGTATTTTTTTATGTGTGAATCAAACGAAATAATGGCTTATTTCTTCTTCTGAATTGTAACCTTTTGCCAATTTTCGTGTGTTAAAATGTTATACATACTATGTATAACTTTAGGTATAATTAAAGGAATTTAATGAAATTGGTTTGAAAAAGAAATTTTTTCATTTTTACGTGCGCAAACGATCGGTTAAAAGGAGACACGTTTTCATGGGATGATTGTAATCATGAATAAAATTATATTTATTATTTTTCAGCGACTGCATAAAGAGCAGATAAATATCTTAAGGTTTATTTTAAATCGACGACTTGGGCGAGACTCTGGCGGATAACATCGCGTCTGTGTTAATAATTTATTAATATTATATTTGAAATAGTTTTATTTCATTTAATTTGTTAATTTTGTATAATAAAGTGAAAATTAAATTTATCATTCTTACTTCTTGTTTCAATTGAGAAGTTTAGGCTTTGGTTATTACAAGGTGTATGTATATTATAAAAATGAATTGCCAAATTTGATTACACTTGAACTGATTTCAATTTTTTTTAGAATATTCATTGAAGTGCGCAGATATGTTTAGTTTGTAATACGCAGGTAGGAGTAATGAATCATCGTAAATGAAATTGTTCCAGCCCAGCTAAAACATGCCATATAAAATAAACATATAATTTGAAATTAAATAATGAGTAGAATTCAGTTATACATTTCAAATTTATATTTACTACTAGCTGTTGCCGACTCAGTGTCGACCGCGTGGACTTTCATATAAACTTCACCCCCCTTTCTCCCTTATAATCTTTTTTTCAGTTAAAAAGTAGCCTATGTTTTTTCTCAGGCACTAGACCATATGTGTACCAAATTTTATTACAATCGTTTCAGTACTTTTGGCGTGAAATCGTAACAGACAGATAGACAGACAGACAGAGTTACTTTCGCATTTATAATATTACGTGATTATGTTCCAACAGTCATTAGTATAACCGCCTGTAAAATTGATGGCACAAACATTAACATAAACAGGCATTACCTTTCCAATAAACTGGCCCAATCGCATTACTTTAATGAAAATCCTAAATTCCTGTGAATTTATCACAATTATCGGAAAAAGCTTAAATGGCTTATCTGGTGTGAGAGGGTTTATGAATTGTCTAAAGGCGGTAAGGATCGAAGCAATTATTCCGGACCTAACAACCGCTTCTTGCTTATAGACGAATTGTCTTCGGGCCTAATTGGAATTTCCAATTTCGGTAATGTGGTCCGAGTGGGTAGCCTATATATATTTGTACATTAATTTGAGGAAGACACGTGTATAACTAAATAGATTATTCCCATGTAATGACGTTTTGTTGTTTAATTAAGGAATTTTCCGAATTTTTGCAAAGGAAGACTAGAATGTCTTATAGAACCATTGAAATTAAACCTATTTTTAAATAAATAGTTAAGAAAACCCTACCGTGTTCCATCTTACCGCTTAGGGTGGAGGTCTCAGAATCGTAGGAATACCAAAAATTTGTTAACGGAACGAAACGGAACCAAAACAGAAAGACTAAAGCAAAATAATAGAAACAAGAAGGCTATAAATCCTTAATTTTAATTTCATATTCATAAATAATTAAAATTTAATTCGCCCTGTTTATCAAATAGGCTTTGTCGTATTGTTTTAAGTGAGCTGGACGTTAAAAGTAAATTACCCTTTCACCTTTGAGGCCTTTGTAACAACGTACCGCGGAAAGGTCTGTCGGGATGGCTGATTTAAGAGATCCACATTACAATTAATGTAGCTTGTTTTGTAATGACATGGGGCTTAAGTGTTTTCAACTAATGTTACGTTATAGTTTTGGGTCTACCTTAAATCTTGAATGTTGAATACATATTACTCGTATATTGGTTGAAAAATCACTTTCTTCATGAATATAGTCATTCATATTTAATATGAATATACTTATAAATATAACATACCAGCCCAGCCCCAGCGTGACTTTGACACTGTACCTATCTTACCAAACTTACAAAAACTTACATTTATTTTGCTTTAGAATCATCCTGGTACATCCAAGAACAGTCTCAGTTAAAAATTAAATAAATTAGAAAGTAAACCGATTAAGCTATTATCGAGTAACACATGACATAACACTGATAAATGATACTGATAAATATATCACAAAAACGTGGGTGAAAACAGTATTTTAATGATTAACGCCTTTTTAACTTGTCATCACAATCAGGAATATCAGAATGGCTATTAAAAATTCTTACAATAAAGACCTTACCGTAAATTTATTAGTCCGTTCAAATTTAATATTCGCCTAAAATTTTAAAGCTTTTATTGTTTCAATTGACAATTTAATAAAGTAAAGCTGTTCTAACATTGTAAATTTACAGAAATTACGCCTAAACATAGAGACTAGATACATAGATTAGTTCCGTTCGTATATTTTCGCTTAGTCATTTCATTTTAAGATTTTAAAGCTTGCTGTCACAGTCAAAGGCGCTCATGTGCAGCACATTAAGCTCGCCCCGGACTATCCCGGCATCCGAACAAAATCTCAGAGATAAAATTGCCTTAATCATCCACAATTCCCTTTATCTAATTCCTGCGTCGGTAACTAATGGAACGCATTAAGTACGTTTAATTAAAATCTTTGGCGCCTTTTTAATTCTGTCCCTGTAATTGTTTTTTTCTTTTGGCGCTATAATGAAATTAATTGCTTTTTTGGGACGAGCAATACTGCGGTATGAAAAGAAACGGCTAGCTCGGGTCGGTATTATCCTGTTTGCACTTGAGAAACGAATTTCAAGAAGGAAAAATTAAAACGAAATTCCTATTTTCTGAATAAATATCGCTTATTTAAAGATAGACAGGTAATTTTGTTCTCATTACTAGATACACGTGTCGAGGCTAAGCCGAATTAGATTCCAAATTAATCTAGAACTAATTGTGTTAGTAGCACGCAATAACTTATATCTCGTCATGAATACCAACAATTTAGAAACATTAATAATAAGGTTTAATCATGCGAAATGAGTGAACGTATTTTCGAAGAATATATGACCAGAACAGATAAAGGATAATTTGTTATCGTCAATTTTACATTCGGCCATTTTTCTGTAAGCGACCTCCCCCGCCCATGGCAAATGAGGTTTCTGTACAACGTTTCTTGTGCGAGCTTGCAAAAGCTTGCTCTCTTGCTTGCTGTTATAGCATGACGACTTACAGAGGCCCTTCAGTCGTACTATGTGTATGTAAATTTACATAAACAAAAAAATTCTGATGGAATTAAAGTGATAGTAATAACATGTATTGGTTTATTTTGATAATTTCATACAAGCACAATTTGAAATTCAACTATGTCTAGTTTTTAATTAAAAACTCTTGACTACCAAGTTATAAAAATGTGTCAAAATGACCTTAATTATAACGTAACGTGCCAATTCGGAAAAATCTCCGAGGTAAAATTATTTCATGCTCCTTAATTTTCCACTAGCTTCACCTACTAGGACTCTTGTATACAAATTGCTTATTAAAATATTTTAAATTCTAGCAGTTTTTAAATATACCAGTCGGTCTTAATTTGCTTGCGCGGTAATTTTGTGAAAGGAATTTTAATGGATGTCAACTCATATTTTAAGTGAATGGGAATCGTTTTATTTTGATAGGTGATGAGACCAATGTACCATAGCATCCAAAAGAATTATAATACTAAAGGATGGGACTTTCTGATGCATTATAAACATGCAGCCAAACTCTATACGTAAATAAACAGTCATCACATAATTCGTCGTTATAAAATTAAAGACAATAAACTGGGATAAAAATAACTTTGTGTTAATCCTAGGTTTAATTTACCTGTTCATTCCATGCTTCATTCCATACCATACTTTTAGTACATTTTCTTAAATTTTTTTACATTACTTAATGATGATGTTAGCAAGTTCAAAACTATAATATTATATAGTTATAGGTATACTGGGTTTTGACAGTTTCGTTTCGCCGTTGACGTAAACTTTGCTACGGAAATCGGCTGCGAGTGGCACCCACGTCCCACACCCAAAGCATACTTTATCCTTAAACTATCAACTACTTTGAGAACTTCAACACGGGCTCCATTTAAATTAACCAACATTCCGATAACATCTATAAGTTCTACAGAAAAGGCATTACATAATGGTTTTAATTTACTTTTAAATCGCAAAAAAATTGCAAATTATTTTCGCACGATACCATATTCATATTTATTATAAATTTATTTACTATCAAAAGCCTTTTAATGTAGTCATCGTAATATAATCAAAAATAACGTCGTCTGAATTTTATCAACAATTTATCATAACAATTAGGCACTTTGTTTTCCCAAATCATAAATCAAAATGACAAAGTTGCAAACGCGCTCCCAAGAGAGGATTGGTAATACCATGTCATAATTCCACCGTGAGCTTGCATTTAAATTGAAAATTTTCGTTGCCGACTCATTGCTCCACATATTAAGGTCTTTAGCATTGAGATATTTTGTAGGGCACGAGACAAAGAAAACCATTTGTGTTTTTAACAAACGGAAGGTAGAAGTAGGATCATTGTTCTGAGATAAGTACATCAAAGGAAACATAAAAGGCCATCTAAGTGATAAAAGGTAGTTAAGCTATCCGTATAAGAGTAATTTTATAAATATTAAAGAAAATAACTAAATAAAATAAAAAAGATTATTATTCACAATCACGTTTAATGTAACCATTTGAAAAGTTTTTTTTTAATATTTACTTACGAGTGAAATAAAAAAAAATATTGTTAAAAGTGTACGTAACAAATAGTAAAATAAACATTTCCATCTCTAGAATACGAGTGTGTCACGGCTCATTCTATCTTGACGAACCGACAATCTATCATTGAGATATATTATGCACGTTTTCCTTTCAACGATCTATATAACAAATGTAGCTTTGAACAATAAAATATTATTGAGTTTTGATGAAAAAAGTCTTCGTTACTTTTAAAATAATTCTTTTAATACGAAAATTAATATTTAATAAGTAGAAGATTACAAATTTTCATTTACAAAGAAGATAAATACACAATTAAAAAGAAGAATCGATTAACGCTCGCAGGACGTATGTATTAATCATACTGTACACATTGTAATAGTTTTATTATGTATGTTAATTACAATTGAACCTTTTTTATTTAAAAACAAGCCACTAGCAGAGTTTCTTGCCGGTTCTTCTCTGTAGAAACTGCTATCCAAACCAGTGGTAAATGATATGTTTTACTTTGTTGTATTCACAACAACAATTTTAGTTGGTAATGTAACAAGCCTTATAATAAAAGTATGGCTTTTTACTTCTTACATACTGATTTTCCGCTACAAATATAGAAATGAATGCTTGACACTCGAACTAGTCGATTTATCATGCCAAAAACTGTCACGAAAAACGTTACATCAGACTCATATGTGCAAATCATATTTCTCATATTTATGATAAGGGTAATATATTATTGGATATGATTTTCAATTTCGTTACGTGCTTAATGTACTATTCATAGCTGGGCATAAAATATGAATGAAAAAATGAAGCTCTGTAAAGATTTTATTTCAACTTATTTATCATTAATTAGTATTGCACAAATTAGTACTTATTAATTTATGAGCGTACATATTGAAAAATCTAAACGGAGAAATTGTAAAGCATATTAAATACATGAAAGAGTCCATCTTAACATATTTTCTATAAATAAGAATCATGAAAACAAAACATCATTAGTAATAATCGAAGTAAATTACAGAAATTCAACCAATGACATATTTTGGTGCTAAAATGTTTTGTACCGTTGTATGTGTTACAACTCTGTTGTCGAATATATATTTAAAAGATACTATTGATGTTGCGTGGTTGATGGATGAATCTAATCAAGGAACTGCTCTATTTCCCATCTCTGAGTGGATGAAGTTATACTCGAGAGAATTCCGATGTTTGCAAGAATGTACTTGCAAGCTTACTCCACATCTGACTAGAATAACAAAAGCAGACAAAATTTTCCTTAGTATCGGAATATCGTATATATGTATGTAATGGTTTGCAGTATCGAAAATAGCTTTCTGTTTTATATTAACGCAAGTCTTGTTGTATATTTGCCTATATAGAAGAATACCTTTCTAGAACATATGTAATACCTAGTAGCGACAGGGTAATCATAAACCTAACTTATTACATGGTAGATGCGAAAGTTTGTTAGTGTTTGCATTTTTTGTATCCTGGAAGTATTCCGGAAACGAAAACAACACGGGTAAATCCGCGGAACACGGCTAGTACAAAATAATTGTTCTGGTATTTTGCATTTTAGCCATCTTTCAACTTTGGTCAAAAGTAAGAAAATAAGCATTGCAATTTAACTAAAGGTGAGTCAAACGATAATGTAACCACGACTCCAACAAAGGTTTAGTAATTTATTAAATGGATGTTAATTACGTTCATTTAAACCAAGAGGTGCGGATTAATGCGAACGTTAAAAGATTAGTTTATTCGTATTTGATTTCGAGTATGTCTTTTTTATTACTTACATCCATACTCTTACAGGCTAGTTAAATTTTAATAAGTCATTGTAGATATATGCGATATATCTCTTCAATAAATTCTATACTACAGTATTTACGTAATGAATTCATTTTGTTAAAGAAAGATACAAGATCACTCTTGTTTAGGAACTTCTAGAAGATTCACAAAGGAAACATGCACTTTAAGAGTCATAAAAGACTTGATGTATCTTTTCTTATTTCGTAGCAGTTGTAATGAAAGTTGCATCGGCATTTCCATCCTCACAGTCAAGCAAAGTAATTTAACAGGCGCACTGTATCGTATTGTTGGAACACAATATACCGAGTATGGGCGAATACGCGAACAATGGAAGAAATTATTAAAAATATCAAGGCGAAACCTTGACATTATACTTTCGTTACATCTATAAGACTTTAATTACAGACAAGAATAGTAAAGAACGGTTGTATTTCTTGTTTATATCTTTAAAAGCGCACTACACTTTGTAATGGTAACTTCAAAAGATGTTATTGCATTTAATTTAATTAGTAAGTGATTTATTTATTCCTTTCTGCCCCCTTTATCCTATCTTTGATTTTTCCCTATTTTCATCGTTACATTACTAGGATATTACTACACTCAGTTCATGTGGTTTATTCGGTGGCTAAACGAAAAATTCATCACATGAAAAAATTCCTTAAGTATTTCTGATATTGTATTCCATCCTCCATATAACAATATGTGAGAGCTAAGTACACCTGTCACCCATATCTCCATTATTACATTGTCATGCATAATAGATAATTGTTTATTAATGTAATTGTTTGAGTATATTTAATTATGTATGATGTGGTTGTACTCAATAAATAAATAAATAAATTATTACCAATAAATGCTTTCCTTTTTTATTGTGTGTAGACACCCTTTTAAAACGTGATTATACCTTTGTGAAGTCATATATGTATAATTAGACGACGTTCCCATTTAGTTCCCTGCATTGACAAAAAATTAATTTAATTTTAAAATTATTAACACTATTTTTTCTAAAATATCTATGACAATAAAAAGTAATAATATATTGAAGCAACAATTAATTACCTGTGCTTCAAGTAAAGTGCGCTTGTATCACTGTATAGGTAAAAAACTACCAGACGACGTCTAACTTCTCCCCAGGGAAATAAAAACTAAAGGTGCACTGCTTGTTATATGAACAAAACATTATTTTTACCGTGCAACATACAGGTATCGATTTTTAACTTCGTTTTAAAAGAATATTCCTTATTCCCAGCGGTTTATTCTTGTTATTTTTAAAGTTTAATAACATTGGGAATAAAAATATGCTCATATTTGCAACAATGTAATATAAAATAATATAGCATAAAATAGCTAGTTTACAAAATGAATACTTGTATCTTCTAGCACAAACTTAACCAAAGAGATAAGCTTTACTTTGTTGCTGATAAACAACGTCAAGATTGAAATAATGCCTTTATTTCATGCGTTCCTAGTATCTTACAATCGGATAGGGTAAATTAAATTAATATAAAAAACAATACAACATATCAGCTTGAATACGTCTCCAATGATTCTTTATTTATAATATTTATTTCTAATGTTCAAGTAGAAGATTTTTTTCTTTTAGGCACATTGAGAGGTTTGGGAGCAATTATTATTTATCAATGAATAATGAGCTCAGGTAACAGTTAATCCAGAAGTAATTAATATGATTGTATTAAGAAGAGAAATCTGAAAAGGATTAAATAGGCTAATTCTAAAAGGAAATCATATAGTGCCAATTTCGATATTTCTGGGCTGTGAAAAAAAGATCAAAAAAACGAAAGTCCGACGTGGTTTAAAACTTGGGTTAAGAACGTTGGTCTTGTAACCTGTAGACAGTAAAAAAATATTTTAGTGTCCTAAATTTATAGTAGCTAAAATATTTAGGTACAAAAAAAAGCTTATTAATGTCATATTAAAAAGCTTTTTCGTATTATGTCAATATAAAATATAAGGTAATTAAAAAAACTTTTAACCAATTCTCTCGTAAAATAATTAAATGAAATACTCCTTTATCACTTTTATAATAAACATCCTTGCGTATTTCAAGTAGATAATAATATAAAAGTTTTCTGTTGTTACTCACCTTAGTTACAGATCTTATAAAAATGAAAATTAGGTTAATCGCAAGACCTAAAAAGCTTTTATTTACGTACATAGTTCTTTTTAGAAATCTGGTTATGTGAATTAGAAATTTTAATCCAAACAAAACTATCAAAAGAAACAATAAATGACACCGCAAAAAAAGAAATATTATCTGAATAGTTTGCAAGAAATACAAGGAAATTAAGAAAGTACAAAAAAACCCAAAACTCCATTCGTGCCATTTTCTTTTATTGTTAGTTTTTCTGTTATCTTCTAAAGGTTGAGTCTAAATGTTTGATGATAAGGCAACTCTTTGCAATGAATATAAATGGCCTTCAATAGGTTACATGTCTTGCCAAGTGGGGTATGTAGCGATTGGAGCCACGGCTGTGGAACTATAATATTTTGATTCTTGGATTACTCTGTGACTGCGAGTAATCGTGTTAATTTCCGGAATGTTCTTTTACGCGAGTCTTCGAGTTCTGTAACTAAATAAATGTCATTTGCTTTGATTGATGTTTCGTAAAAGCAAACAGTGGCTACAGCCTACATGACAGTAAAAGTCTGCTATACAATAATATTGTTAGGAAGTTCAGAAAAACATTTCATGTACACGTTTGTTTTCTATGTACATAGTTTCAAAAGAATATTCATATAACCATATAGTTATTACTCACAATTAGAAAGATATTTAGAATTCCTAGTTCAATAAGTACTTTGTAAATTTGACTAATATTATAAATGTAGGACTTTTTTCCTTCACGCAAAAACTCCTAATAAGATTTGGCTGAAATTTGTCATGCAGGTAAAATATTCATTATCGCGGTATTGCCTCAGTAGAGTACACTATAAAGGTAATAGATATACGTAAAACGTCTTTATACAATGTTTATGGCCTTGTTACTTGCATATTACTATTATATTATTGCCGTATTACTTGAGATTAAGCAATGCTGTAGTATGTATCTAAGGCACTCTTAGTACTCAGCCAGTCATAATGCGATGAGTCGTAACGCCCGCGTCAAAGTAATTAGCACAATGTTAATGGCTCGGAGTGGCTAAGTAACATGTAACTTTGTAACACTAGTACGACCTTATTGCTGACACAAGCCTGGCGCGGAAGCTTTCAACCTTATTATGTATATCATAGTATGTACTTATTAATAAATGCCTTAGATACGTTTAAGTCAAAATCAAAGTCTAATATATCTGTATTAAATTAGGCGACATATAGTAATACTTTAGTAAAACAATAATGTGGCAGAAGAAATGCAATGTAGGAAACGTAATTTTTATACAACAAGCATACATTTGACCGCGGTCTCGGACGATCGTAAGAAGATTTACTATTAGTTTTTGTATGTGTTAATCTTCATCGATATGATATAATGATTATAATCATGATCAATCGTAAAAGGGTGGATGATTGCCGTCCCACTTGATATGACGCATCTACATTTTATAATAAATGCATCAATATAACAATATGTTTATTCTAATTTCATTACGATAGATTAGTGCATTAATATTACAGAGGTATAAAGATTTTTTTTAAGCGAGAAACTATGCTGTGTACGAAAGCATTGCCATGCTCACTATTTTAATGTTCTGATAATTCCGTACACAAAACAAATAGAATAACAGTCATATATATAAACGTCTCTATTTAATTTGCTCAAAGCCCAGTAGATCTTCACTGCTGACAAAATTGCTACAGAATCCTACAGCGCTTATCTTCCATAACTTTTGACAGTTAAATGCTACAATTCTGACAGCTTAATGCCGCATCAATTACAATTCAGTGTGTCACACTCGTGAGAACCAACAGGAGAGAGCACCTGGGTGCAATTAAATCATTTATTTATGACAAAAAAGGTTTTAAGCGTCCACTTTATATAAAGCAATGCCGTTCCACTCAGCGCACTTAACATTCTTCTAACAAAAATTTCAAACATATTTTCTTGTTGATAAAAATGTATCAATCATTTTGTTATTATTTATGACGAGCTTATTCTCATGTTTGTCTTGTAAACATTATAGAAAATAAAAAATTTAGTTCGTATTATTAATTAAGAGGTTAGACCGAGAATTGATATAAAGTTGTTCATACATTATATTAGGACATTTTTTTGGCATGCAATTATGCATTTGCCTTGCGAATCCTTCTGGGCGGGGGATCCGTTGTCGTTTGCCCGCTTTTTATAACCAAGATGTTAGAATTTTTTTTTCCAAAATTTCATATAACATACATCAAAACATCAGTATCTACTTTGTACATGGATTCTGAATTAATGAGTGAATTATCCAAACATTATAACAATTATAATTGACTCTAAATTATTTTTTTTACGGAACTGATCATAACAATTAGGATAGGTAATACAAAATTCTTTTTTTTTATTAGAAGCTAAAAAACATAATCGAGCTTTTATCTTTCTTCTTTCGCTTATTTTATAAAAATCCATACTAATAATATAAATGCGAAAGTAACTATGGCTGTCTGTCTGTCTTACTATCACGCTAAAACTACTGAACCGATTAGATTGAAATTTAGTACACAGATGGTCTAGAGCCTAAGAAAGAACATAGGTTACTTTTTAACTGGAAATAGTGTAAAAAAGGGGTCAAGGGGGGTCAAAGTTTATATGTAAGTCCATGCGGACAAAAGTCCACGTGTAAAATTCAGCTTGTTAGTTGCACATAAATATGAAAGTATATCTATATGTAAGTATAGCTAAGACTTGCTTAGGCTCTAAGGGTTGTATAAAAAATAGCCTGTAAGTATTTCTTTATCCGTTTACCATAAAGAAATAATTTAAATAACATAAACGGGCATGAGAGATTGCGGTTGACTTTGATTAAGTACCTTTGTTTTCCGCTTTTGAAGAAATGCTAAAGGAAAGCTAAAAGGATATCGAAAACAAAATAACGTATGTTTGTATTATTTACTATTTCATTTTTATAAAAAAATTAAATAGTTTAATGTATAATATAATTATATTAATTCTTAATTAATGTAAGTGCGAATTGTTGTGAGGATATATCTATACTAATATAATAAAGAAGTAAAGTTTGTGTTTGTTAAATTGTAAGAGGTAATCTCGGGATCTACTGAACCGATTTTAAAAATTCTTTCCCCAATAGATTGCCATATTATATAAAAAAAGTATTGTCAATATTATGCCCAGCGAAGTGGTCACGGGTCCGCTAGTTTGTTATATGTTTGTTACTTTTTCTCTTAAAATCTATATTTTCACTTCATATGCATTTGGTAAAAGACGAGATGGTATAATATATTTAAAAAATAAATTGAGAAATTGAATTATTATTGTTTCGAATGTTGTTACCTTATTATTTGCAATTCGTTGGGTGCATATTTGCCTTCTACTCTCCTCCATTCCATCTTGCAGTACCATCTTTGTCATTTATCGATTCCCTTTACCCTTCTTTCTGTTCTTTTCTCCTTCTTAACTTTACAATTGTCTTGGCGGTGATCGTTTACCATAAGGCAAATCTGTTCAGTTAGCTGCAATAACATTAAAAATATATTAATTAGTGCACATTTACGACACAAATGAATATTAGAACTAAAATAGTACTAATGACTAGAATAGAATTGAATGTCGATCATTAACCGTTGTTTGGTCTAAATATCAAACTATCAGACGCTATTACCGAGATAACAGGAAATAATATGCGGAATCAATTTTACGATATTTGGATCATTGTTTGCGTAACAATTTCACAAATAGTTGTTGATATTCCAAAAAATAAACAAGTCTATTCGTTAGTGTACCGCGAACATCGTAAAATAAGCGGAGAAAACAACGCATATTTTTTTCTCTTTCTGAATAGATTTATCAAGAAGCTCAAAGAATGAGTTACGATTGAAACGAACATCGCCCTCATTTGAATGTTTCCTTAAAAGGTGAGTATGTTTAAGGAAAAAGTCTCGACGTTTTAGAAAATTGCTGATTTTGTGTTTCTTTCATATTTCACACTTTTATTGAAGTATGAATTAAGGTCGTTGCCTTCAAAAAATAAAATGCTTTGATATGATGAAATCAAGCTTCGGAATTATTATTATTACTATATTTTTGTAATTGTATTGGCTCGCTATAAATGTATTCTAACTACACGATACTTATTTTTCCAGAAAAATATTGTTAAGTTTTAAAACAGAATATTAGCAACCCTTAAAATAGTATTTCAATGCTGTTAAAGGAGCAAAACAAGCATTCTGACAATTACCGGTTGCCAAAATATCTCCAATACGCCATTCTGAAGTCGTTAGTAAACTTGGCATCAAAATCAAATAGAATTAATGAAACAAGTGACCAGAGAAGATGGAACTTCCCACAGTCGCATTTCCATGCCGTTGACAGAAAGATAACCCCATACCAACATAGCGATTTTCCACGTTAATATCGAAGCTAGAGAAACACACTTTCCAATGCCGCTTTAACAAGGATGATTGCAAACTGCTTTAGTAAAACCAGTAATGTACTGTGAACAATATGATGGAATTGTTTTGCAAAGTATTTAAGGTCGTAGATATCGCAGCAGACACGTTACTCGGTACGTCCACTCAGTACGCTGGTATCGCTGGTCGAGAGCTCACGTGTTTTCGGTGAATGAGAATGAAAATACGATGACTTCGTTGCGATGAAAATTTCGGGATGTTACATTTCATGTGTTTTAGGTATATAGGTATACCTATTGGTACAGTGAAGTTCTGTGGTGTATGAACTTTTGAACTTTGAACTTTTTGCTTGATAGCGTATGTATTGTGTAGATAAACATTGACATTTGATAACGTTTGACATAGCTAGTGTTTAACAGGTAAGGCTACTAATAACTAGCATTTGATTATTTTTCCTAAATTTATTTTCCTTTGAGTATAAACATCGATATAATAAAGTATTCAACATATTATATTTATACGTATGACTCTACTTATGTTATATAATTATGAATTACGTTATACACAGACTTTGTACCTACAGATATAATTATATATTTCGTATGCATATATCACTATTATATAAATATTTATGTAGAGTTCTATTTTAATGTACTTATTATAAAATATACCTAATCATGTTTTGTGTGTTCTCACTTCTCTAGGAATAAATTTAATTAGTTCTAGGTATTAAAATGAGTCATTGATTTAGAAATATTAAACAATCGAATAGGTATTGTGGGTCAATGATTACAAGTCGTCTATTCAGACGTAGGCTGGACCTTGGTGAATTTGACGCGTTTTTATCGACCTCAAGGTTTGTTTATCATAATAATTATTGTACTTATATCAATTATTTGTTAGTAAATAATAAGGTTGACTAATTTAAAGACACAGTTCTTAGCTCTACCGCACCATATAAATTTATATCACAGGTATACCCGTACAAGTTGTCTTAAAAAAAATATACTAATACAGTGAATCGAAATGAGGTTTTATTTCGATGAGCCGAAATTAAAAAAAAAACTAATTGTATCTACTTATTAAGATTTAAACGAGTATTATATGCTAATAGTATACTAAGGTTTGATCCAGAGTACCAAAGAATGTACATTAACTGCGTACATCTGACCTTGACGTAGTCTAAGAGCTGATTTTAGTTCTCTTTTCGTATATTCTTTTTGTAACACTTAATCAATTCTTTTTAATTATCATAGTGAGCTAATCGTTCTATAGTAAATATTTATATAAAAATACAACATATTATTATTGTACTGCAATTAAAAAAAACTCATTTGATTAATATTCAAACATATTATTCTTATGAATAAATTATATGAATGAATACGTATGTATATAGATACAAAAAATATTGGAATTGTCTATTAAGAAAACGATGACGTAATTTTTAGATAAAATATCATCAAAAAAATTAAACAACAAAAAACGTTTGTATTGTATTGATTTTTTTAAGTGGCGTGTATTCATTCATTTGCTGTATCTTATAATTGTAAAAAGTCAATAAATCAGCAAAATGTGTCTTTCGAATAGGAAAAAAATATATGTAAAAATAATAAATAGCTCTTAGCCTACATTAGGTCACATACGTGAATTGCCGTCATGTTCTGCCTATAAACGAACTGACAGCTGACTAGTAAACAAATTACGTTACATTTGCAAACATTTAAATACAATTTACTTTTAGTTCAATGTATACAAATTATAGCATTATTTTGAAAGAAATTTATACATAACATATACGTAGGTATGTAAACACAATATTACAGTTTTGTAAATTGGCGGGTATATAGCGAAAAAGCGATATCTTCCAGGCAACCATGTCGATAAAAGATTCTTTATGCCACAATAGAGGAAATGTAACTTAATAGTAATAGTAATATCTTAATAAAGTGCATACAAAGAAGACTAATGCCATATATACGTAAATACAATTAATAAAACGAAATTTTATTAAATAATGCTAAGAGAGAGAAAAAAAAATTAAGCAAGGAAAGAGTTTTAGAAAGGAATAAGAGAGAAATTCTATTTTTCGCTTTACATGCCCTGCGATTTTGCTTGCTCAGCCCACATATAATCAATAATTGGTGATTAAACGAACTTACCTGTAAGTGAAGTTCTATCCTAATTATACGAAGAGCTTTGTCCGAAGAGATTATACAGTTACATCCAGTAAGAATAATAATTAACACTGCTAAAATCTATGATTCTAATAATTCTAAAATACATAAAAATACAAAGAAACTTTGAACTCTATTACACTTTTATAAAAAAACTGATTTATCTTA